>JAJPUD010003501.1:91923-119957 GCA_023553655.1 Myrmecobius fasciatus
GGGGGGGGCAGGGCCGCCAGGGGAGTGGGGCTGGGGCCAGGGGCCCATTCCCACTGGTCAGAGCTGCTGGCCTGGATAGTTTAGAAGGAGACAAAGGGGAAGCAAAGCTGTCCCCCCCACCTCCCCACCTCTTATCCCCATTGCCCAGAAGGGGAAACGGAGGCCCAGAGCCTGTAAGTCCCAAAGCGTTGATGGAGGGCCCTCTCTGCCTGGGTGCTGAGTGACCTCCGGTCTGGCGCCTTCAGTCCCGAGCCTCCCAGCGCGTCCCGCTGCCCGCCACTCGGGCCAGCCCTTGTACTGTCCGGCCTCGGCGCCATCTCGGCTGAAAAGCTTTGACTTTCCAGGCCGTGGGTAAAGGGCTTCCGGGTTGGGGTGGGGGAGAGATGCTGGCCAGACCTCGGGGGACACTGGGGCCCAAGAGCCAATCAGAAGGGACCCCCGGCCTGGAGGCAGGAAGCCAGCAGTCACTGTCAAGCACTGGGCAGTGAGGACGGGTGAAGGGCCTGGCAGAGTCAGAGGTGGCCTAGAAGGGGGCCTGGCCCGAAACCTGGGGCCACAAGAACCCCCCCACCCAGCTCTTCTCAGACTCACTTTTCTGGTCTGTAAAATGGGGTTGGGGTCTATCCCGCCTGCCTGCCGGGGCTGTCCCAGAAGTCCTCTGGGATGTGGCTGGGTCTCATGCAGCCTGAGGCAGCTGAGCCATGAGGACCCTCCCCTTGGTGTTCCAGGAGTCGGTGACATTCAGCGACGTGGCCGTGGACTTCACCCAGGAGGAGTGGGGACACCTGGACCCTTCCCAGAAGGATTTGTACCGGGATGTGATCCTAGAAAACTACAGGAACCTGGTGTGCCTGGGTAAGGACCGGGCACCTGCCGCCGGGAGGGCCCTCTGGTCCCCTGGTGGTCCCCAGACTAGAACCTGGTAGCTTGGTTGTATGGTCCCTTGAGTCTCCCCCAAGGCCCCAGAGCAGACACCCTAAGACAGCAGTGGTCCCCAGCGGCTCACAGGGGAGGAGGTCCAAGGAGCGCGCTTTCAGAGCACAGATCTGCCCAGACTTCTTCCTGTGGTCCCTTTTCTGCCTCTGGGCCCCCTGTCCTGGGAGATAAAGGGCGGGGCTTAGATTCTGGGGGTGCTAAGGGGCCCCAGCACTTCCCCATTTCTCCTGAGCAGGACTCGCAGCTTCCAAACCAGAGGTGATCGACCAGCTGGAGAGAGGGGAAGCTCCCTGGATGCCCGAGGGCCCCGTCCCAGGCAGCCCCTGCCCAGGTGAGTGACGGGCGACCAGGGTGCTCGGTCCTTGCCAGCATCTGCTCATGGGTCCTGGGGATGCCCCAGGTACCAGGCCGAATCCCTGGTCCCTCCTCGGGCCTTCCCGACTCTAACCCTTCTCCACCTTTCCTTGCTGGGCGGCCTCAGTCGCTTTCCCTGTTCTCCGTGTTTGCTGTTTTGGGGTCTTCTTCACGTTTGTTTTTGCCTTCTCCATCTTCCTCATCTGCAAAGTGGGGGCAATCCCAGCCCCTCCTCCCAGAGAGGTTGTGATCGCGGGTGCAAAGCTTGCTTTGCAGACCCTGCCCGCTCCGTGAGTTCTAGCTAGCCTCATTGTCGGTACTGTGATAACTGTTTTAAAAACGCCTCGTTTGTGGGTTCTGTTGGCGTACCCCCCTACATCTTCCTGCCTCCTGGTGCTCTGCAGCCCTTGTGGCCCCCAAGCCCACCTTCCACTGAAGAGTGCCACTTTCACCACAGGTCCTTGGAGGGAGGAGAGAAAACATTCTTTCTCGTCTCCACCAGGATGTGTGGCTCCTGCATGCCCTTGTCCCCCTTCTCCCCCAGCCTAGGGGTGGCTTCCTGGTGACCTCCATGCCCCCTTCTCAGAAGCTCTGGCTGGCACCTTCTGCTGTGCCAAGACTACCGCTAGGGCAGACACCCAGAGAAGTTCCCTAGGTCATTCTCTGGTCAAGGAGCTGCCCATACCCCCAGCAGCCATCAGGCCCTCAAAAAGTCCTTGTGAATTCGAGGGGTGCTGAGAGCAGCAACCGTGGATGTCCCCATTTCTTGTTCTTGGTAACTTCCAGGGGGAGGGTTTGCTGGATGAGGAGCTACATCGCTTGCCCGAGTGTTTGGGACCAATCCGAGCTCTGCCCACAGCCAGTGAGCATGTGCTCTTTCCTGCCTCCCTTGTTACCCCCTTGGCTGTTCTCATCTGTGTGTTCCCCTCTCCCCCCAGGAACAATTCTTGGTACGTTTTCTCCATCTTTGTTTCTAGAGATTGACTCACCCTTATCTTTGACCACTGATCCCTGGGAGAATCTTGCACTTGCCACTTAATATTTATTTTGGATGCTGGAGAGTTTGTCGAGAGACTTTTCCCCGCTCTGGTCCATCTCTTTGTCATCTTCTGGCTACATGTATTTTATCTGGGCAAAAGCTTTTTCGGTCCTCCAAGCGGTCTTGTTTCAGCTTTCATAGTCATGTGTCACGTGTTGCAAGTTCATCCCGTAACTGTGAGACAGAGTAACTTCCTAGTTTCTAATGTTTTAATAGTGTTAACTGTGACAGTTACATTATTTTTCCATTTGGAATCTGTGATGTGATATGCTACAAGAAGCTAGACCAGACCTGTTCCTGCCTAACTGCTGTCCAGTTTTCCCAACAGTTTCTGTGTTGAATAAGTTTTTTTCCTTGTATTTTGTGTTTTTTGAAGACCAATTTACTATTTCGATTTCCTTCTGTCTTGCTGATTTAATCCATTATATTGATCAGCTTTTCAATTTTTTTGTAGCACCAAAACATTTTGATAATTACAATTGCTATACCCTTTTCATTTCTATTTCTCTCCACTCCCCCCACTTTTTACCTTGATGTTCTTGATTTTTCTCCCCACCATATGAATTTTGTTATGTTTTCTGATATTGTAATTCGAATAGTATAGGATCAGATATATCGATTAATTTTCGTTTTTTACTTCATTTTTACTCTATTGGCAAAGTCTGTCCGTGAATGTTGAATGTCTTTTTTTTTAGCTCTTCTTTTATTTTTGTGAAAATTATTTTAGAGTTGTATTTAAATTCTGTGGGTATGTGTTCCTAACAGAATTTCTAGGTATCTACTGTGTTTTGCTATTTTACTTGCTTGAAGTTCTTCTATTGGCTATTCTTCTGGTTGAGTTAGAATTCCTCTCTATCAGCTGTCCTCTTCGTTCTATCAGTTTATCCTCTGCCTTTCTGGGAAATTCTCGATGTTCTTTTATGTTTTCTGTATTCCTTTGCTTTTTTATAGAACACAATAATTCCCAGATTAGTCTTCTTTCAATGTTTAAAAATTGTGCTCTATTGTTTGTTCTATTATCTCTACATGTTTTCTGATTATGTCTGAATCATTCCACTTCTCAGAGAGTCCATTGTTGCCTCTGGAAAGCTAAATAAATCTTTATTTAATTAGGAAAGGCAAATTGCCTGGCATGAGACGGGGAGGTAGCAGTCCTGGGTCCTCTGCTGGCATCCAGACCACAGCTGGAGGAGCATCTTGTCATGGCAGCCACTCTTTGTGGGGCACAGTGATAACTTTGAGAATGTCCATATTCAGTCCCGTGGAGCTGGTGCCGCACGTTGAGTCTTGAGCATCTCCTGGGCTGGCTTGTCGGCTCTTCGAGTTACTTCTTATTCAAGATTTGTCCTTGGGAATGAGGGATGGCACCTTTGTGCCAACCAAGCTTTTCTCCATTGTGGTGGTGATGCACAGATGTTTAGCAATATTAATTCTTTAATTTTTATAGGATTAGATCTGTGTTTTCATTAAGGGAGAGAATCCTTGACGTTGGACCTTCCTCCACAGACGTGTATCAGCACCTAATCAGCAGCTGATGAATTTTTGAGACCTGGGACTTTCTGAGACTCAGGTGGACCACAATGATGTGTCATCTTTCATTGATAGGATACATACTAGTGTAAAAAATAGAGGGTTTTATTTCCCTGAAAAGCTTGGGGTTGCCAAACACATTGTGCAGTTTCTTGAATGGAATTAAGCCAACTCTTCCTCTCTTTGTTTTTGCTTTAAGATTTAACATTTTATTTTTCCCTCAGTTACATTTAAAAACAATTTTGATATTCTTTTTTCAAATTTTGAGTTCTGAATTCTCTCCTTCCCCATTGAGAAAGCAAGCAGTTTGACATCGCTTTTATGTGTCATGCAAAACACATTTCCATGTTAAGTCATGCGATGAAAGGAAATGCAGACCCCCCCAAAAAAAAAACCATGAAAAATATAGTGAAGAACAAGTATCTTTCATCTTCATTCAGGCTCCTCCAGTTATTCCTCTGGAGACGGACAGCACCTTTCATCATAAGTCCTTCAGAATTGTCTTGGATCGTTGCATTGCTGCAAATCGCTAAGTAATTCCCAGGAGAGCACCACATGTTGAGAACCCAGATGGAGCCTCTCCCTGGGGCCCCAGTCGTGCTGGATGTTAAACAGCTTTTGCCAGGCTGCCGTAGTCTTTCACACTCTTCCCCCTGCTGAGCCCCAATGCCCCTCTTCCTTCTCTCTTCTCCAGCCCGCCCCCCCCCCCCCGATGTCCTCTCTTGGCCATGATTGAAGTCCCAGGTTTGGGTGTTTCTCCCACTGCTCTGTGGGGTGCCGCTGCTGCTGCCTTTCTTGATAGACAAAAGGCCTCCAGCCTTTCCAGGTTCTGACAGAAAAGTGGTTAAGTGGCCATGATGTGCCAAGTCCCGTGCTGAGCACTTTACAAACATGTCATTTGATCCACACAACAGCCCTATGAGGTAGATGCTGTTATGTTCCCTGTTTTACAGTTGGGGAAACTGAGGCAGCATTGAAGTGGAAGTTCTTTTGGGCCCTTGAGACGTTCTTCCCTTCCCCCATCCTGACCCAGTAGCCTCATTAGCCCCTTACACCGTAGAATTCTTTCTGTTACACGACCCGAGTTGGGGAGAGCCAGGTCGTCAGAGTAGCCTTCTTTATGTTGATGTGAAGGTGGCCCCCAAGTCTCCCCCTCTTGGCCTTTTATCCCAGGATAAGGAGTCTCCTTTTTGGCAGAACTATTGGGGGGCATCAGAAAGGGCTGTATGGCCTGGGAATCAGAAGACCTTGGTTGTGGTCCCAGCTTTGGGACTGGCCAGTGATGATGATGACAGCATCATCACTCGTACTGTAAAATAATTATACTGATCACTAATACTTATATCACTCTCATCTCCTCCTCTCCACAGCCCTGGGAGGTAGACACTGCTAATTGTCACCTCCTTACAAATGAGGAACTTACGGCTGAGAAGAGGTGAAGTTACTGGCCCACAGACACACAGATAATTTGAACCCAGACCTTGCTGACTGCGAAGTTGGCATTCTGCCCATTATGACCCACTACCAGTGGGACCTTAACTTAGGCTGAGCCCGTGGTTTTCTCATTTGGAAAATGTAATAACTGAAAACCTACCTTGGAAGGTTGTGAGAGTGAATGTGAAAGGTTTATATATATACACACACACACATATACTCAAGTGTCTACAGAGACAAGATGGCAGCATTGTTGTGTTGTTATGAGTTTGAACAGTTGTTTTTTTGAGGGAAGAGGCAAAAGACAATGCTTAGTGTATAGCATGGGGGGGAGAGGATATGGAAATTTTTTTTCTTTGTTTCAGATTCTGAAACTGGGCCAGAAACCAAGGAGTCCATTCTAAAGCTGGGCACTACTGTGGAAGACTCTTCCTGGGGACGACTCTCAGGAGACGGTCCCGGTGACTGCGAGCTCGGAGAAGCCTGGGGAAGGGGGGCTGCCTTAGAGATGGGGCAGAGCACAGAAAAGCACAGCGCTCAGGCGAGAGCCCCCCAGGGGAAGCCTCTGAGGAGCGGGCGAGCGCAGGAGGGCAGGAGATCCGGGGGCAGCTTCACGCCTGACCCCGGCCTCTTTCCCCAACAGCAAGTCTCCGTAGTGGAGACCCTCTACAAATGTGACATACACAGAAGAAGTCTCAGTCTGTCTGCAGACCCAAGTCCGTGTAGCGGAATCTGCCCCAAGAAGATGCTCTCCAAACAAAGGGGATGTGGAAGTCCCTTCAGTTACGATTCGAGTCTTTCTGAGTACCCAGAGAGGCTCCCCGGAGAGAAAGCCTGTGGCTGCAGCCAGCTGGGGAAGGCCTTCCCCCAGACCGCTGAGACCCCTCGGACTGAAGAGAGACCCTACGAGTGTTCGGAGTGTGGGCGGGCCTTCAACCACGTCTCCTCCCTCAACTCCCACCAGAGGACGCACACTGGGGAGAGACCGTACGAATGTAACGAGTGCGGCAAGGCCTTCTGCAGGAGCACCCACCTCATCGAGCACCAGACGATCCACACGGGCGAGAAGCCTTACGAGTGCAGCGAGTGTGGGAGGGCCTTCCGCCAGAGCGCGCAGCTGACTCGCCACCAGAGGATCCACACGGGAGAAAAGCCTTATAAGTGTCACGAGTGTGGCAAGGCCTTCAACCACAGCTCCTCGCTCACTTCCCACCACCGGATCCATACCGGAGAAAGGCCGTACGAATGTAACGAGTGTGGCAAGGCCTTCAACCACTTCTCTTCCCTCACTTCCCACTACAGAATTCACACGGGGGAGAAGCCCTACGAGTGCAGCATCTGTGGCAAGGCCTTCTACCACAGCTCCTCGCTTACCTTCCACGCCAGAATCCACACGGGGGAAAGGCCCTACGAGTGCAACGACTGTGGGAAAACCTTTAATCACATTTCCTCTCTCATTTCCCATCACCGAATCCACACGGGAGAAAAGCCTTACGAGTGCCATCATTGCGGGAGGGCCTTCCGCCGCAGCACCCATCTCAGCCGACACCAGGTTGTCCATACCGGAAACAAGCTCAGTGAGTGAGGGATAAGGGGCCTGCGGATGGTCCTGAATCCTTACTGGAGAGGGGCCCAGCAAGGCAAGGGGGGCCCGCGATAGAGAAGGAGATTTCAACCAAAATGCAGTCCATAGATGAAGCATGCGTCTGGGTTAGCCTGGGGCCCGTTCTTCTCTCCGTTCCCCAGCCATCTCTGACCCAGACCCCGAGAAAAGAGCTGGCGACCCGAGAGGTGCTCTTCCAGCTTCGCTTTGCAAAATCCCCGTGTCTTTAGGTCTTCTCCTTCTGGCTAAGGGGCTTGCTAAAGCTGCACCCGGGATCCCATCCACACCTGACCCCAACAGCACTCCCCTCCTGAACCTTGAGGGTCTTTCCCATTGGCCTGTGTTCCTCCAGAAAGGAAGGAGTGAAAGGGTGTCCCTCTCCCATTCAATAGCAGGCCTCTTCCTATAAAAGTGGCAGAACCCCTCAAAGCCCCAGGCTGAGTCTTCTGTCACATGCAAAGGGCCCTCTTCATTGCCTGTCCCAACAGCTCTTCCTCTGATCTTCCTCTTTTATCTCCTTGGGCTCCAAGAAGGAGGACCCTCTTGTCCCCTTCCACTCTCCTCCCTCTGCCTCACAGCATCTTTTAACTTCTTCCATCTCCTTTGTAGATTCCTCCTTGGGCCGACCCTTTGTGGATTCCAGGGTTTTGGAATTGCTCTCAATCCCAAGACTATCATCCTCAGGAAGTGGCCATATACATGCACACACACATACACCATCACCTCGGGAGGCACATCCCAGCCATGTGTGACTTCTGTTTGATTTCCTTTCTGTCACTAGTATCACAATTCATGTTATTCCATGTTTGAAACTTTTGTTATTTTTATTATAAATTTTTAAATGAATAATTGCTGTGGGAACACCTTCATTTCTAAATATATCCCTTCCCTACCATTGGCTTGGAAGAGCCTTTCCCTGTAGCAAAACCAACCTATTTGCCATTGTGTTCAGAGTCCATTCCCACACAGAGATAGGATGGAGACATGATTTGGGGGGGCCAAGCTGGGTCGTACAGTCATGCAGAAGTCAGTGTTGATTGTGGGAGGAGGCGAAGGGACGGTAGTTTTTTCCCTTCTGTTCACATTGTTGTCACCACTGCACTTTTTTTGTTCTATTCACTTTTATGCCATATTATTTCATCTATCTCATACTTCTCTGAATTCTTCACGTTTCTTGTTTTGGTGCAGTGATATTCTTTGTTTAGCCGTGTTCCCAATTAATGAGGGTATTATTTCCAATTTTTTGCTACTATAAAAAGTTTTGTTAATAAATCTTTTGGTACATGTGGAACCTTTTTCTATCTTTGATCTCTTTAGCAATAAGATCTCTTGGAATTGCTTTGGATCACTGAACTGCTGAGAAGTACCTAGTCTGTCACTATTGAACACTGCACAATCTTGCTGTTGCCGTGTACAATGTTTTCTTGGTTGTGCTTGTTTTGCTCAGCATCAGTTCACATAAATCTTTCCTGACATTTCTAAAATCAACCTGTTTGTCTTTTTTAATAGAACAATAATATTCCATTACTTTCATATGCTATGACTTACTCAGTCCTTCCCCAGTTGATAGGCATCTACTCATTTTCCAATTCTTTGCTACCACAAAAAGAGCTGCTACATTTTTGCACATGGGAGTCCTTTTCCCTCTTTTACAATTACTTTGGGACTCAGACACAGTAGAGACATGGCCAGATCAAAGGGTATGCATAGCCCTTTGGCTATATTCCAAATTGCTCTGCAGAATGATTGGATCATTTCATAAGTCCACCAACAATACATTAGCATCCCAGTTTTCACAAATCCCCTTCAACATTTATCATCTTTTCCTGTCATTTTAACCAATCTGAAAAATTAGATTGAGAGCATTTTTTTCATGTAATTATAGATAGCTTTAATTTCTTTATCTGAAAACTTCATATCTTTCAACCATTTATCATTTGGGGAATGACTTGTATTCTTATAAATTTGACTCAGTTCTTTATATATTTTAGATACAAGGACTTTATCAGAAACACTGGCAGTAAATTCCCCCTCACCCCCACCCCCACTTTCTGTTTCCTTTCTAATCTTGGCTGCATTGGTTTTGTTTGGGCAAAACCTTTTTAATTTAATGTAATCAGAGTTGTCCATTTTGCATTTCATAATGTTCTCTAGTTCTTCTTTGGCCATAAATCCCTCTCTTCTCCAGAAATCTGATAGGTAAGCTATCTCTTGCTCTTTTGCTATGATTTTTGATATTCAGGTTTGAATCCACTTTGTTTATTTTGGTGTGGTGTAAGATACTTATCTCGAGCTTATCAAACTGCTTTCATATTTTCCCAGCGATTGTTTCACAGATGGAGTTTTCCCCCAAGTAACTTGTTCTCACTTATTGATATTCCAGTTCTCAGGAGTCAAATTGAATTCCGTTGTGTCTGATTCTCCCTTGTCTGATCCTTTCTTGGTGCCATTTTTAATCTCTTTCTATCCCTTGACTCTTTTATCTAATTTGTTACCAAGGCCTACTGATTTCCCCTTCACGGTCTCTCTTCTAGCCCTCTCTCCTCTGTCCCTTCTGCTGCTGTGCAGGGTCTTCCCTTGCCCGCTTCCTAGTCCACAGTAATTAGCTGCTTGCTTTGTTCCAGGTTGGGGCTAAGCCCAAGGTTATAGAGACCAAAGCAAAACAGTCTCAGATCCTAAGGGACTTAGACTCTATTGAGGGGAAGCAGCGTGAATGCTGAGAAGTACAAAATAATCCCCAGAGAACCAGGTGAGGGCAGGACCTTGAAGCAGGGTGCAATTCTGAAAGGGAGACTCCGGGCCTGGGGGAGGATGGAGACCCTGGGAAACCGGTGCAAGGAGCAGCAAGGAAGCCCTTTGGAGTCTGTGAGGGAGGGTAGTGACATGATGTGCCCAGGGAAGGTCAGCTGGAGCCCCCAAAGCCAGACAGCAGCTTGTTTGTGGGAGAGGTTCCAGCCACCGAGGTCCCGAGCAGGGGGCAACAGACGTGGGGGAAGGTGAGACCTCTGTGTGTGGAACCCCCAACGCAGAGGTGCCTGTGGTGACCCAGGAGTAAGAGAAGGGGATAGAGGCAGGAGCAGTAAGTCTTAGCGATGGATGGGATGTCATGGGTTTGAGAGAGCTGAAGAGGGAAATTGTGAGCTCACATGGCTCCAGGAGGCGGGCCTCAGGACAGAAAAGTCTGGGATTGAAACTGGGGAAAGAGGTGCTCCGGAACCCGTCCCGCGGCAGAAAGTGCGTGCTCCATTGGAGAGGCTGGCCTGAATTCAGGAAATTCGCCAACAACCCGGAGAAATGGACAGGCAGCCGGGACCGGGGCAGAACAAATCCCCCCAGTCAGGAAGTGCCCGGTGTGTCCGGGAACTGGGGCTACCAGCGCTGAAAATGAACAGCTGAATGGGGGAGCTGGGAGAGAAGGCCCTCCTTATCCTGGGGGCAACAACCCAGGGAGACCCCGAGGGAGGATCCAACCAGCCTGGAGAGGGAGGCAGGGAAAGGCCTCCAGAAACCGGAACACAGCAGTGACCCGGTCCGGCCCGGCCCAAGGGACAAAGGCCATGACAAAGGGACAGTGATGTTGGTTCCGGGGGCTGAAGACTGGAGCGGAGCCAGGTGCTGAAAACGGGCCTTTGGCAAGGGGCATCGGCAAGGGTCTGAGGCGGGCCTGGAAGCCTGGTGGTCTGACGCCTTCTGATCACCCTCAGGCTCTAGCGCTGTGTGACCAAATCTGCCTGCCTCAGTTTCCCCAAGTGTTATGCGGGGATGGGGGGAGGGATCATTAAAATGAGAAAATAGGTGTAAGGGCTTTGCGCTTAATCAGTGCTGGCCCGATGCTAATTAAGCCCTAGGGCCTGATGTAGGAGTGTGACATCCCAAAAGTGTTGGGCACTGAGTTTGGTGTTTTTAGCTTTATTGAGAGAGAAAGGAGGCTTGGAGGAGGAACAGGACCTGGGGAGGGGAAGGGCAGGGATGAGCAGTGACATCAGAGCCGCTCAGTTCTCTGCCAAGCAGAGTTTTTCTCCTGGAAATGACAGTGACATAGAAAGGAGTTGACGGCCGAGAGAGAGAAGGATAAAATAAGAGGACACGTGGCCCTTGGACTCGGGTCGCTGGCTCAAATGAAGGCGGGTCTTGGGTCCCGAAAGCACCGGCTGTGTGATGGCCGAGACCTCTTGGGCCCCAGAAGCCTTTCCCAGCCCGTCCCTCGGGGCCTTCCCTCTGCCGGGTCCCTCCCACTTGTCCTGCGGGTGCTGGCTCCCATGTTGTCTCCTGGAGGGTTCAGGAGGGGCTTCTGCCATGATCACAGTAGGGCCCGCCTGGCACATAACGGGCACTAGCTGTCTGCAGAGCTTCCCATGCCCGGATGGTCACCATCGCCACTGGTGTGCCAAGTGCTTTTTGCATCTTCTCCACAACCCGCTGAGGTGGGGCGGTGATCATCGGGCACCACAGACCAGGAGACAGTCTAGAACTTCTAAGGGACTTGCTCATGTTTGCATGAACCCCCTGGGCGGCCGCCAAGCCCCCCCTTTAGCCTGGTGTCATCATCCTTTCCTCCCGATATTTCAGGATGGTCCTTCCCCTGGAATACCCCTCTCTACTTGCTGGATTCCTGCAACCCCTTGAGGCTAGACCCTGATTTTGCCACCGGTTTTAAGCCTGCCTTGATTCCCCACTCATTAGTGATTTTTGACCCCACTCAGACTTTACCCCCCATTTGGTACTTTGGCATTAAAAGACATCTAAATGATCAAAAGATAGGAACAAACACCTCTCCAAAGAGACCCTGAAGCTTAATGACCATTTGCAAGAATGGCCCAAATCACTGATATAAGAGAAATGCAAATCAGAACAGCCCCAGGTTTTAGCTCACAAAGCAAATTGGCAAAGATGGCAAAAGATGATGGATGCTGGAGACCTAGTGGAAAGCCGGGTACCCAGATGCATTGTTGGTGAATGGTGATCCATATAACCATTATGGAAAAGCAATCTGGAACCCTTTGATTCTGAGACTTCACTGCTATACCTATAACCTGGCACAACCAGTGACTGTTGTGCCAGTGTCTTGTCTCAGTTTCCTTCAACTGTTCCCTTTCCCTTAATTGTTCTGCTTCAGTAGCAACCCCCACCCCTTTCTGTCAGGAATAATTGGGCTAGCATTCCAAAGAGTCATAAAACCACCAGGTGACCCATCTCAAACACCTAGACATCCCCCTTATCTTTATGGTTCCAGACTCGGTGGCTCCTAGCTTCTTCCCAAACATCACAATTTATGATCCATTCCTCCATACCCCCAGCTGTCAGAACTGAATTGATAGTCCTTTCCTGGAACTCCAGTCCCTCCAGTGCCCTACCCCTCCCTCTGCCTTCTTTGTTCCCCTGAGCGCCAGGAGTTTTATAAGAATCCTGGGACCAAACTCACTAACTGCTGGATACCCTGAGATTCAGATGGCTGCCAGTCTAACTCTCCATCACTGGATCTACTTTGAGATTGACGGCTGGCTAATGGCTGCCAGTCTAAACTCTCAATGGACTGAATACTTTGAGACAAGAGTCCTGTTCAGTCGACTAGTCTTCTCCATTAACATCAATAAAATATTACCTAATCTCCAATGTGTGGCACTGCCTCAGTTTCTCCCCTGAGTATTACATGACAAACAGAAGAAGCCCACATATATGAAAAGATCTGGTAGTAAAAAAAAAATCCACTGAGGATTGGCTGTGCCACCTGGCACATGAACATAACAGAAGCTTGGGTGCCGTAAGAAACATGAATATAGAGAACCCTGGAAAGCTCTCCATGGACTGACTCAGAGCCAAGAGAACGAGGGCCATGTTGACTCCCACGTGAAAAGGAGAGAACTGCAAATTTATTCCAGTGGAACATTATGAATTGGTAAAGACCACAGCTGGGCCCAAAGAGCAGAGATGAGAAGACGTCACTCCTATTCCTCTGCATGAGGTGCGGTTGTGAAATGCTGTGTAAAACCTGGGACTTTTTGATACCCGATTGAGATTTTTTTTTTCTTCATCCTTTTATTATGAGATTGGGAGGAATAGAGTGGAAAATGCAGATGATGTCAAATACTTTATCAATAAACTTTATTTTTTAAAAATATATCAGATGCCATGCTCTATAAAAGCAGGGATTGTGTCTTAACTTAGACTTACCTTTTCTTGGCACTTGACACAGTGCTTTTATACAAGCTACGGGACAGGGACCGGACTTGTGATTTCATTGGCTTTGAGAGTGAGGAAACTCTCCTTTAATGCAGATCAGATTCTTTCCTGCATCCTGGAGTCTGAACAAGGGATTGTAGAGGTCCAGGAGCCAGAGAGAACCCCAATCTAGGTCTTCTTGGCTTCACAACTCCCTAGCCATTACAGTGCAGCACTCCACAGTCACACTAGCTCTACGGAGCTAAGGCATAATGCTCATTGACTTGAAGTCCCTGCCCAAAAGGTTTCACCTCTACCTTAATACGCCACTTAGTACATTTCTGGTGGTCTGGGACACAGTCTCCCTAGATTTATGGATAAACAAATGGAGCAGTGGCTCCCTGCAACACCGACTCACGTAGTCTCCATGGAAAACTGCCCCGCCACCAAAATCATCTCTCTGTTGACCCTTCTACTAGCTCACCCATAAAACACCAATGTTCTCGGTCCATCTTTGGGTATATTTCTTCAATTTTGGGGGCTTAAATGAAGGGTCTTTCCCCTAGGGACTCTTTCCAAAAGCATTTCTAATGGTTACACAGTAGTGTCACATTCTATATGTGAGCAGGTCATATGAATTTAAGGACAGTATTGTTCCTCAATGACCTAAGCCTGCCAGTGGAGTACTCGGTAATTGCGAGAAACTGAGCCCAAGATGCTGAGTCGGTGACCCAGATGCTGCACTGAAGTGCATCTGGAGAACAGCAGCCGTGTGAGGGCAGCTGCTGGGGGGACACAAGTGGGCTGGTTTTCTCACTGTCGTCTTAAGGTGGTTGCACACTCCCCCCCCAAAAAAAAAACCCTCTAAATATTATCCGGGCTCACATATGCTGTTCTGTTCTTATTTGTGTAGGGGACGTTTGTTGACAGCTATGAAGGCTAGAATTTTAAGTGGCGGTTTTCTATTTAAAACGCTACATTTACTTATAAAGCCTGATTATGGTCTTGTGAGTTCTGAAATACGAATAGTGGAGTTCCAAACTCCTGCTGCGTGATCCCCTCAGTTGTCTTCATGTGTCTCAACCACTAGATGGTTTTTGGCCCCAAGGAAAGGGGCTCTCCAGAGTCCAGGCCACTTCCAAAGCGCACCGCCCACACTGGTCATCCTTCGCTGAGACGCACGACTCTGCCCAGCCATTTCCAAGTCATGCCCCCCTCCCTCCTTCCTTCTTGGCCCTAGAAGCTTCTCATATTTTGTCCCTCCCCATGAATGCTCTCCACTGGGAGGAAGCTCCTTGAGGGCAGATAACTCAGCTCAGAGTTCTGCTCAAACCTACTAAGTGCTACTGCATAACGGGCTCCGTGCCCAGGCCCAGCACCCAGAGGCCCCAACGTCTAACGGGCTCCATGCCCAGGGCCGGCACCCAGAGGTCCCAACATCTAATGGGTTCCGTGCCCAGGCCCGGCACCCAGAGGCCCGAACGTCTAATGGGCTCCATGCCCAGAGGCCCCAATGTGCCCAGGGCCAGCACCCAGAGGTCCCAACATCTAATGGGCTCCATGCCCCAGGCTCCATGCCCAGGGCCAGCACCCAGAGACCTGAACATCTAACAGATCCTGTGCCTGCCCAGCTGGGGTCCCAGATGATTGCTGCCAGTTCCACCTGGTTGTGTGGAGGTGGGAGACTTGGGGAAGCCCTGAAACAGGAGATGGGGAGGGGGGCTATTCCCCTTGATTCATGGGCAGGGGACGTAAGTCAGGCCCTGCCTCCTGGACCCACTGGAGTGTGACTGTGGCCAAGTCACTTCATGTCCTTGTCTCAGTTTCTTCCGCTGTAAAATAGGGTTAACAGCACCTCCCTCACAAGGCTGCTGAGACCACTGGCGATATCTGCAAAGCACTTAGGCTGATGCCTGACACACAGAAGGTGCTTAATAAGTGCTTGTTCTCGCCACCCCTCTCCCCCCAATGCATAATGCAGGTAAATCACCTTGTGCACTTTGGCCATGGCCGCGCCGGCCCGACCCGGCCCTCCCCTCCATCCCGCCCGGCCCAGTCGCATTTACTTGCCCCGGGCTGCTGGGAGCTGGGGGGGGGGGGGGATTGTGAATGGGGATATAAGTGCCCCGCCCGCAGCCGGAGAAGCAGTAGGTGCTGCCTGGATGCTTAGCCCGCCCGCCCCCCAGTGTCTTTCCCAGCCTCGAGGTGGAGTGAGTCCGGGGCTCATTCCCGGGCCTGCGGACCCAAACCCAACGCCAGGCCCGGTGGCTTCTCACGAAACCTGGGTCCCACAGTCAGGCCTCCGGGACCCGGGGACTCCCAGCCCCTCCGCGGGCACCGAGGACGGCTTCAGGACGGGCGGGGGGCCCCACTTTCCATGGGCTGGGACGTCCCGGGGTGACTCGGCTTCTTGGAGGGCGGGGCTCCCTAGGGGAGGAAGGAGGGCCCCCACCTGATGGGGCCGGAGTCATCCATATGGGATCACCCACCCAGGATGTGGGGGGGCGCGCGGCACAACCTGCAAGAGTTTCTAGAGTGCCCAAATCCCAACGACACCCCGCTTCTTTCGAACCCCCAGCGCCCGTCTCGGGGGTCCCCGTTCTCGCTCCCCCCTCCGGGCTGCACCTTTCCTTCGAGGGCGGGGGGCAGACCCTGGAACCCCTCTACTCCAGGGTGTAGATTGGGGAGTGTGTGACGTCACCTCCCCTTGGACCTGACTGGGGCGGCCCCTGGGCATGCGCACACCTAGCCCCGGTCACCGCACTACGTTTCCCGTGAGGCTTTGCCGGACGCTCTGTCACTTCCGATTTCTGCCCCACCCGCCATTCAAGGACGACCATGATCCCCCTGGTGAGGGCGGGGCCGTGGCTTGGGGTGGAGCCTGAGACTGGCCCCCTCCCCCCTCCGAGCGCGCCGGCCTGCCTCAGACTGCGACGCTTCGGCTCGAAGACCCCCCCCCTGGACTTGGCCGTGACCTTTATCCCCGAAGAGTTGGGGCGTCTGGGCCCCCAGAAGAAACTGCGCCGAGAGGTGAAGCAGGAGAACTTCGGGGACCTGGCCTGCTCGGGTGAGGAGGGGGCGGCGTCGCGCCCCGGAGGCTGTCCCCACCCCCATCCCCCGGACCCGGCCTCTGCCTGCCCCCTCAACTGCCGGTGGGGGGGATGCTGGGGCTGGCAAAGAAGTCTGCCCCCCTCCCCCCGCGCTCGACCCGCCGGTGCCTGCCCCCTCCCAGACCTTGGCTCTGCCCCCCACCCTCATCCCCGGACCCCGGCTTTGCCTGCCCACCCGACAGCGGGTCCGCCACGGTGGGGGAGGGGCGGAATCTTAGCTTGGGGGGGGAGGGAGGAGGCCCTGGCTGATGCCCTGTCCCCACCCCGTACCTCCGGGCCCCAAACTCAGAGGGGCCTGGCTTCGGCCACCTGAAGCAGGGGGAGGACCCAGGGCTTAAGGGGCTAACGCGGAGAGAGCCGACACTTCTCCTGGCAGTGACTGCCAAAGGTCCCGACGGTACCCGACCCTCTGGTGTGGCCAGCCGCCAGGCTGCGGCCGTCCTGACCCCCGGTCCCGGCTGTCCTGACCCCCGGCACTGGGCTCTGGCCATCCTGACCCCTGGTGCCAGGCTCTCTGTTGCCCCTCTCCTTTGACCGTACCCGCCCGAGGGGCCCAGCGATCTCCATGGGGGTGCTCTTCCAGAGGCAGGGTGCCCCCCGCCTGTGTCCTTGCGCCGCTGAGCCATGGCTAGCAGAAAGCCTCCTCCCTTTCCTTCCCCTGAGCGCCTCCTTGCTGTGACCCCCACTAGCCCACTTTCTCCCCCAGGGCATTTCCCGGCAGCCCCTGCCCTCTGTGACAGGCACTGGGGACCTTGGGGCAAGGATGCGGGGCCCTCGTGGGCCTCCCATTGTCCTGTCTGCGGGGGGCCCAGCTCCTTGCCCCTCTGCTCCAGGTCCCCAGACATGGGACCGGCGGGTGAGCCCCCTGAAGTTGGCGTGCCATGCGCGGTCCTCCAGTTACCTCCACCCCACCCCCCCAAGCCCTTTCAGTTATTGCCTGGGGAGCCAGCCCCCTTAGTCACGCACTGGCATTGCTCGTCCACTTGGCCTTTCCTGTGTGGATGGTGCGACCAGCGCCACCCGTACCATAGATGCCCGCGGGTGCCATGACGGGGCATCCTCCTGCCCCTCCAGAGCCGGGAGTTGTAGCTGACCTCCCAGTCACTGTCTGTCTGCAGGTGGGTGACCTTCCTCCCCAGCCCTCTGCAACCCTGGTTCCTAAATCTTTCAGAAATATCCACTGGCTGTTATCCAGGAATCGGTGCGTCCCAGTCTTCCCCCGGCCCGGGACCCCGGCTTTTTGGTGAGCTAGAGAGAGAAGGTCCAGCCTGGGGGGTCAGTGCTTGGGGCCCGGGTCTGTCTCCGCTCACTGGTGACCGTCCCGAGTCTCCCATGAGAGAGCTGGCACCCCTCCCAAACCCTTCCCTTCTGGGTTAGTTTTCTTTATTCTTTGTGTTCAAACAAGGACTATTTACTCAGCCAATCAGCAAGCAGTATTGCCTACTGTGTGCTAGGCACTGCCAGGGGTGGGAGAGTCAGAAGGGGGAAGATTTGGTTCCTTTGCCCCATCCCGCCTTCCTACCTTATAAAGTTGGCTTGTCCTTAATTTCTATATTGGGGGTGGGGAGGTGGGAGTGCTCTTTCTGTCTTCTGGGCCTAGCACCACATGGTTGGTGCCTAATTAATGCTTATGTGTGTAGCCCATGGGGGCAGCCAGGAGAACTGGAGACTAGAGTGTGTGAGGGAAAGGGTCAGATGGAGAGAGAAGCTTGAGCCACATTGTGGCCACACAGAAGAGGCGGTAGGGAGCCACTGAACAAGAAGCCTGGGCCAGGTGAGAGGGAGTTTTGGGCTGGTCAGTGGGATGGGTGCAAAGAAGGGAGCATTTATTAAAGCGCCTACTGTGTGCCGGGCCCTGGCGATGCAAAGCTCTCGGGAGCTTCCATTGGGCCATACCTAAGTTAATGTTTCCCATGTACAGAGAGAGCCAGGCGCACTGTAAGTGTCGGGCGGTCAGCATTTATGAAACGCCGACTGTGTGGCAGATGCAAGGCTGCCCTCAGCACTGAGGGTACAAAGAGAGGCAGAAACAGCCGTGGCCACGAGGAGATGCCCATCTGACGGGTACCAGCAAAGTATCTGCAGAGTCCTGCAGCCTCCGGGCTGGGGGGCGGGTCAGATCCTGGTTCTATCATTTGTAAGAGGAGCAGGACGAGTGGTCCCCAAGGCCCACATGTGGTGGTAGGGGTCTCCCTAAGAAGGGGCCCTGGCATTCTGCCCTTGGCTCTTTCCTCCTCAACCCTACCATTGCCCTTGAACTACTGCCAAGTGATCCCTTTATTACGGTAACGCATAGTATATCATATTAATAACACGTGGAGCTGAGCGGGGACCGACATGACTTTCTTGGTGTCTTCTCAGTCCAGTCCCTCTACACATGTCTCAGGGCCACCCCTAACTAACTGTCATTCAGCCTAGGCTTCAGCAGAAGAGGGGACACATACGGAGCCGGCACCCCTTTGGGACAGCACTAGCCTTGACCTAAATGACGTGGGGATTTGAGTTCTGACTCTGCTGATTGAATTGTGTGATCTCTCTGTCTGAGCTTCCAAACCGATAAAAGGAGGAGGCCAGTCAGGCTCCTCTCTAGCACCGAGATTTCACGGGCGCCCGTTGGATTTTGGTTCAGCCTCACTTTTAGATGACGCTTTATGGAAACAGCACGCTATTACTTTTTGTTTTAGTTTTCTGGAGTTTCCCCATCATTTCTCCTGCTACCTGTTTGGAGAAATTGCCAGGGAAGAAGAAATACGGTCTTTACAATTTTTCTTTCAGGTTGAGATGAATCGTGCAAGCCAGGAGTTCCCTCCCAAGCTGAACTTTTTCATGGAGGCCTCTTCCCAGGACAGACTCCCCGGGGAGAGCCCCTGTGTCTCTGGGGTGCCACAAGCTTGGGAATGTGCTTCCAAGTCGGGGAAGGTGCAGGAGAATGAGGAGAAGCACCCTGAGTAAGTAAAAATTGTATTTGGGGGAACTTTGGGCAACACATAAAGGCCAGGAATAGAATAAAAATGGCAGCGGCTTCGTCTCGGGCTAAAGTGCTAGCCAGAATTGTAGGGAGTCATCCCAGAGAGAGCATCAGATTCTATTCAGGACTGCGTACATGTAGTCTAATCTGTTCAGAAGAAGGCTGGATGGGGGCAGCTAGGTGGTGCAGTGGTTAGAGCGCCAGCCCTGAAGTCAGGAGGACCTGGGTTCAAATCTGGTCTCAGACACTTAACACTCCCTAGCTGTGTGACCCTGGGCAAGTCACTTAACCTCATTTGCCTCGGGGGAGGGGAGAAGGAAGGCTGGATGAATGAAAAATCTTCTTGTTATAATTGAGACCTTCACGAAAAACAGAATCTGTACCTTGGAGGAACCTCCTGAATATAGTGAAGGTGGAAACTGTCTAACCCCCACCTCAACCCTTGTTTTCTATCGCAGAACTGAGACTGGAGGGAAACCGGGTGGAAATCCTTCCACGACACAGTGTGGGACCAGCGTGTGCCAGAGCAAAGAGGGGGCCCAGGCCCAGAGAGGGCACGGCGCGGAGCGGTCGCGTGAGGGCCCTGAATGTGGGAAAAGCTTCTGCCAGAGCAGGCGCCTTACCCAGCAGCCCCCAAGTCACTGCATAGACAGGCATTACACCTGCAGTCACTGCGAGGAGGCCTTCTGCCGCGTCTCAGACCTGGCTCAGCACGTGAAGACTCACTCCGAGGAGAAGAACTACAAGTGCCACGAGTGTGGGAAGGACTTCTACTCTAGTTCGGGCCTTACTCAGCACAGGAAGTTCCACACGGCGGTGAAGCTTTTCCAGTGTAACGAGTGTAGCAGGGCATTCCGCAAGAACAAGCAGCTTGCCCGGCATCAGAGAGTCCACAACGGGGAGAAACTCTACAAGTGTAAAGAGTGTGGGAAGGCGTTTTTTGAGAACAAATCGCTCACCGTCCACCAGAGGATTCACAGTGGGGAGAAGCCTTACGAGTGCCCGGAATGTGGGAGGGCCTTCCGCCGGAACTCCCACCTCACCCGGCACCAGAAAACGCACGCGGAATAGAAAAGCCAATGGCATCGAATTGAAGGATCTCTCAGTCAGAATAAGAAAATGTGTCCCAATTTGAAACCTTTCCGATCCATGTGGCAGGGCTTTCCGCAAAAATAAACAGCTCGATGTTATTTTTTTTTTCAGTGTTTTTTGGATGCTTTTCTTTTTCTTTGGTATACAGGATTGCAGCTCTAACCCCAAAAAGTTACAGCCCCGTCGTGTAACAGAAGTTTGGTCCAGCACATTAAATGCACGTACTTCCCATCTCTGATAAATGTGTGCTTCACTCTCTCATCTGTCACCAATATACCAAGAGATGGACAGCACGATTCACCAGTGGTCATCTGGAATCACGTTCGGTGACAGCAGTCATTTGGGTTCATAAACCTTTCCTAATTTTTCCTTTCCTGTGCTGTCGGTGGATACGTTGTTGTCGGTTCATACCAATTCGTCCATGTTTCTCTGACTCCGTACCTTGTTGTCACTTCTTAGCCTACAGTTCTTAGACTATCGCACTCATATTTGTGCACCCCTTCCCTAGTTGATGGGCACCCACTTTGTTTCCAGTTTTTGCTGTTTAAAAAGTTGCTATTGTAAATGTTTTTCAGCCTTTGGGTCCTTTCCTTGTTTCTTCAAGTCTTTGGAGGTACATCCTAATCATGGCATGGTCAGGTCATCAAGTACAGTTGGATGACTTTGAGGATATAGTGTTAAATAGCTACCCCCAAAAGTTGGACCAATTCGTGGCTCCAGAAGTTGCAGTAGGGTTCCTCTTCTCTTCACTGCCGTTGTTTGGAAATTGTCATCTTTGCCAAGCTGAACAGTCTGAGGTGCTGGATTTTATTTAATTTACAATTTTTGCTTGAATTGGAACATTTTATCATATGGTTGTTGGTAACTTATATCTCTTTCCTTAAAATTACTTCTTTCAACATTTATATATATCGAAGAGCGGTTTTTTGTTCTAATGTATGTTAATGGGTTCCTTGTGTATATCAGCTTAATATCAGACCTTCATCAGAGAAACCTGCTGCTAATACTCTTTTCCTACTTATCTGAATTTGTATAAAAGCCTTTTAATTTCATATAATCAATATTGTTCGTTTTATCCACTTTGTTTGGGCAAGTGCTCTTCCCTCGTGCAAAAAGTCTTTCATTTCTCCAAATCGCTTCTGACGTGACTTTTAATATAGAGAGATTCTAGCCCTTTCGAGATTCTGGTAGTTGGTGGTCCAAGTCCAGCTCCTGCCAGGCTGATTTCCAGTTTTCCCAGCAGTTTTTCCACATGGGGAGTCCTCAGTCCAGGTTTATCAAACACTGTACAGGAGGCTCATGTATTTCTGGGGCTACTCTGGTGTCTTTCCCCTAATGGCAGACTTGGGTCCCCACACAAGTGTTTTATCTAGCCCTAACCTCTCCCCAACTTCCTGTCCTGCACCTCCAACTGCTTACATTTGAAATCTCCCTTCACGACATTTCTTTTTGTTGTCTTTGCTTGCATCTTATTTTCTCAATTTTTTTTCTTTTTGATCTGATTTCTCTCGTGCAATAAGATAATTGTATAAATATGTATGCATATATAGGGTTTAACATTTTTTTTTTACCATTTGTAGCATATATTGGATTACTTGCCCTCTGTAATACAAGGTTTTGCAAGGGTCAATGTTAAAAAATTATCCATGCATATGTTTTTTTTAATTTATTTTTAAAGCTTTTTATTTTCAAAGCATATGCACAAATAATTTTTTCCACATTGACCTTTGCATAGCATTGTTTTAGATTTTCCCCTCCTTCTCCCCACCCCTTCCCCTAGATAGCAAGCAATCTAATATATGTTATACTTGTTAAAATATATGTTAAATCCAATATGTATGAACATATTTATATAATTCTCTTGTTGCACAAGAAAAATCAGATCAAAAAGTTAAGAAAATGAGTAAGAAAACAAAATCATATGTTTTGAAAATAAAAAGCTTTCATACAAAATAGCTTAAATTCCACTTATTCTAGGTCCTGCCAACTGCCAGTCTTTTCCTCTGAAATTCAGTTTTCTGCATAGTGTTCTATATGTATCTATTATTTACATTTCCCCACAGGCACAGTGTCTAGAGTGCTGGACCTGGAATCAGAAAGACCCAAATGTCTTTGTGACTCAGACATTTACTGACTGTATGATCCTGGAAAAGTCCTGTAATCTTTACTTGCCTCATTTTCCTCAATTATAAAATGGAAGTAATGGTACCAATCTCCCAGAGTCATTGTGAGGATCACATGAGTGCTTTCCAAACCTTAAACGCTATATAAAAGCCAGCTATTGTAATTGTGCAAACAACCAGGAACATATAAGACTTTAAATGTTAAATCAAACTTTTATGTGGAAAAAGAAGGCTGGAGCACCGAGATTACTCAGCTTTTCTGCGTGGTGGAGCCATCTGGCACTCTGATCAAGCTTGAATGTTCATTCTTAGAATAATAGATTAGTGCCTACATTCAGAATTGAAATAAATGCTGGATTCCAACTAGAGGTTAAGGGAAACAATAGTAAAGATTTTTTTGTTTGTTTGTTTGTTTTTCTGGATTGGAGTTCTTGGACTCCAGGATCTTGATACACCAAGGGATCAAAGTATTGAGGTAATGCATGTGTCGTAGTGTGCATTTATTGAGATCCACATACTCAGTGGGCTAAAATCCTTGAAGAAATTAGGAGCCCAGCAGAGTGAGGTAAGGGTTTATATAGAGAATGGTAAGAAAAATGGAAAACTGGCAAAACAAGAAAACTGGACTATCTCAGATAGGATTTCTCACATGTAGGTTCTATAAGGGAGGAAAAAGTTCTTTTATGTCTGTGATCAGGTAAATATTGCCAAATATCCTGCTGCAGGGGGTTATCTATTCATAACTGCCTCACTGGGCCCACCAGATAGTAACTTTTTAGGTTTATTGCTCATTGCAGAAAGTTTCTACTTATCTCATCATTTACCCCTCAAGGGATAGGGACCCAGATGAATCTGGGATAAAGGGGGATAAGGGCTGAAGGTCATTTCTGCTTTAGGCTGTCATACAGACGTCCCTGCCTCAATGGGTCCCTCTCTCAGGGAAAGAGATGGTTTAAATCTAATAATAATAAAGAGGATACAAATCTAATGAGCAGATTCAGAAGGCACCAGTCAAATATCAAAAGCAACAAGACAGTGAGGAGGAGAGTCAGGAGTGGCAATGGGAGGGTTAAAACCCAGAAACTCCAGCTTGATGATCCAGAGGGGAGCAGTTGGCTGTGGACTTCCTTCACCCATGGCACCTTTTCCAGGATGCTACAAGGTGAGATGACCCAAGCTATACCCTTAATTACAACTCTTCACCAACAGAACTGTCCGGGCTGAGATCCTATTCCTGAGTGACTACCCATTTACACCGAAGGCAGTAAGATCTTACATATTTGCATTGTGCTCCTGTCTTCTATTGACCACTTGCTAGTAATTAACTAGAAAAGAAAAAAGAATGTGATTATAACAGCATCAAACTGGTCCTACAGGCTTAAGCCTGAAGGCACATATGGAGCAGGATAAAACATACATACCTCTGTCTGACCTCAAGTAAGAGTCACAGTCGAAATCATGCAGTAACAATTCCACCTCAAAGTCACTCAAGAATAATGGGGTGAAAAACATTCCTCATCAAAGGAACATAAAAGGGAAACTGAGCCAGAAAGAGCCCACCTCATGCTAGGTCAAGGAGTGTTCTCCCAGAATTGTCTCTGATACAGACCTCCACCTATATCAGTTCAGGATCACATCCCTCTGAGTAGCTTGTGAAATTTCTCTTGATCACTGACGATGACCCCTCAGACAATCATATGCACTCCCAATAAATTTCATCTCAAGTCTCACTAATTAAGGTTTAGTGTTAGATACAATTATTTTTGGTCTCATAAATCTGTGTTAAGGAAAAAAAATTTACTAGGACTCACATAAAAAGAAATTTCACTTAACATCTTTCACTTATTTTCCTTTTGTTTTTCTTCTTGAGTTTAAACTCATCTTGATGTAAAGATCAATCATTAGAAATCATTTCTACATAATAATAATAAAAAAAAACCTTCTAAATCCTTGCGGAGGTCCAGCCTCCACGGGGAACTAGGTTCTTGAATGGAGGGTTGGAGTCGGCGAAGGGGAACAAGAGACAGCACACTGTATGGCGTGGTCATCAAGTTCGATTTATTGGCAAAAGCTTGTTCAAATTATTCAAGAAAGCTTGTGATTTTTATAGTCTTCCAAAGTTAGGGTTGATTAGAGATAGGACAATTATTTGGCTAGGATTACAAGATTTTCTTGGGGCCCAGAAATTCCCAGGCCCCCAGGTGCAATGCTTCTTAGAAAAAAGAATGTACAGAATAAATTCATCAAACAATATAACAATAGTGAAACTTTAACTAAAGGTAAATGTACTTTGTGGTCATCACGTCATATCTGGCAGGACATGAGCTTCTCTAAAGATGTCCCATTTACTTATTCCAAGACTTAGACAATGCTTTTTCATTTTTTAACATGGTCATAAGATTTTTTTAGAATAGAAACATTTTTTTCCTCAAGAACTTATTTCCCTCAGCCCATTTATTAATCACTCATACAATAGCTTGTTTTGTGTAGGGGTCAGTAAACCATGCAATGGCCTACTTCTCTTACTTTTTTCCCATGACTTACTTGCTACCAATGTGTCCATCTATCACTGATGTTTCCTGTTCTTTTCATCATATCATTATTTATGTAAGCTCTGCATAGGGGAGTGAAGAACCAGGTTGATTGAATTTGGAATTGTTTCAAACAAGAGGGAGTAACTGGAGATTTCTTTTGGAGTTTTGGGGAAAGGGACCAATTTCCCAAGTTTCCCAGTCTCTAAGTTTGTTTAATGCTTCCCTAGTAAAGAAACCTTTCATGTTTAGGCAGAAAGTACAAAGGGGCTTTTTGGGGGGTGAAGGGCTTCGTGCTCACCTCATTGTGATGGATGGATATATACAGACAGCTATGCTAAGAACTCCTAGGACAGAAATTAAGCAAATAATCATTAACCAAATGTATCCCTGAATGCTTAGTTCTGTGGGGCCTTCTTCATGTTGCCTTGCACATGCAGGTCAAGACCCTGTGGAGACCTTGTCATTCCCCGCAGGGTTCTTGGCCTTGCACACATGGGGGGAGGTGGGAGTCAGGACCTGTGGAGACCTTGTCATTCCATGCAGGGTCCTTGACTCCCAGCATGCTCCCAGCAAATCCTCAGCAAGTCAAGTCCATAACCCACACTGTCTCATTTCCCAGGGCTGATGACTGTGCCCATATCAATGGTTTCTAGAAATCGGGAGAGTTGACAGGGACCCCAGAGAAAGGGCTGAGCCTGTTGCTCCTGTCTGCTCACCCCATCTATCCTTAGAACTAATATGGGCAATGCTCTTTGACATACTCCACCCCTGTGAAGGGGGTGCAGAATAGACTAACCATAATGCACACCTTCATATTCCAAGGTAGACTATTCTACATGAGTAGGACCAATCCAGATATTTCATCTCATCCTTTCCTTTCCACACACTGTAATGATCAGTTTTCATTTTTAAACATTATAACAATAACTCCACATAATTTAATCAACAATCTTATAATTTTTAAAAGTGGTATTTTTTTAAGTTATTCAGTTCTTAATTTTTTTTATGATTTGTAATCTGTTACTAAAATGGTTAGGGATTTCATATAATTTACCATCCAGTCTCCAATTTGAGCAATTACACCAATTTAAAAAGTTACATTAAAATTGACCAGTATTTAACTTCAATTTGTAAGATTTCCTAAATTGGGTGTTGGGTGTTGGGTGTTTCCCAATACACACTTTTTTTTTTTTTTTTTTTTTTTTTTTCCTGGTGAACCAGGTAAGGGTTAAGTGTCAGTTCTATTCCAGAGGGCAGGCCTTCACCTGGGAATTTTCATTGACACAACCCTCAAACCTGCCTCTTGATAACCCTCTTTTCTCTCTTTTCCCAACAGTTTCCAAACTCTTAAATCCTCTGTTCTCACTGTCAGTGCAAACAGAATATAATTTCCTTTCTACCCATGCTTTCACTACCATATATCAAATAATTTTACCAAATTTGTTGAATTGAATGAAAAAAAATTACACTGAATGTTTTTTCTCTTTTTTTCATATGCCCACCCCCTAATACAGAGAAGGGGGGAGGGGTGAGAAAGAGAAGGAGGCTCTCTTAGCTGAAGAGGGGGGAGGGAGAACTGAGTCCCCATTTTCACCATCAGGTTCCTTCCCAAAAAGGGGTTGGACAGAACCAGAGGCCATTAGTCCACCCTGAAGGAAGGCCAGGTTCTCATCGGATCCGTGGGCAATTTCTTAAGTTTTTTTCACAGTTCCAGATGGTCTCTCTTATTTGAGGCAGGGATTTCTTCCTGCTAATCCCAGCCAATCCATTTCCCAATTTCTAGTTTAAGTCCCCAATTCTCCTCTTTTCAAGTGATAAAAAATGTTATTGTTAATGGGCCGCCTGTGTACTCCTCTGGACTGTATGGGGTCCAGGCTGATTTCAGAACATGGGCCATCTCTTTTTAAGGTCTAATAAGCCGATTTTGCTAATGGGGAGCTCCTCAGAATGGAGGGGGACTGTCTTATGTCTGAGGAACTTTCCCTCTAGCTTCTCCCCTCTCTCTGAGGCATCCTGGGAAGAGGGAGACAATGAGGGCAGGGGCTCAGCGCCTCAGTGGAGCCTTCTCCATGCCGAGGACGGGCACAAATGAACCTGGAAGTTCTTCAGTGCAGGCCCTGCATGTTGTGTCCCCGGGGATCCTGAAGACACGCCAAATCCGACATAATAAGCATAGACTCTCTGTTGCCTTAGGAACCTGGCCAGCTCTCTGAGAATGATGGCCCCCTGGGAACTCCGCGTGAGCGCTGGCTACCCTCGTGATGGGTAACGCCCGAGATAGGTGACAGCCTCCTTTGCTGGCAGTCAGCCTTCTTTGTTTGCGTTAGAAATATTCTCATCTGGTCCTCACAGCAACCCCGAGGGAAACTGAGGCACGAAGTGGACGGGGGTGGGGGTAGGGGGTCTGAGGCAGGATGTGAACTCAGGGTCCCCTCCCCCACAGGACGACTCATGGGGACTCCGGGCGCGCAGTCTGCACAGTATTTGTTCACCGGGCTTAGCAAGCGCCTGGTTCCCAGCAGGCGCTTAATCAGAGTTGGAGAGCCACCAAAAGCAGCTCCAGGGGGCGTGGCCGCCTCCAAAGAGGGCGGAGCCTGGGCGTCCATGTGACCCCAGGCCGGGACCAAAGGTTTTTTTTTTTCCTGCCTGAAATCCAAGGCATGCGCACAATCGCCCTGGTCGCCGGACTACATTTCCCGTGAGAAATTAGCCGGAAACGAGGAGAGACTGGTCTGGGAGACGCCGGAGGGGGCAGGGCCAGGGAACGTCTCCTTACGTCACTTCCGTTTTCTATTCCGCATCCCGAGGCCCGCCGCCTGACGCTTCCAGGCCGCCTCTGAGAAGGGTCCTCCGGGTGAGTGAGTGCCGGGCCCGGACCCTCGGGGGCCTCGTGCCCCCTGACCTCCACCTGGAGGTCCCGCTCGTGCAGGTGGCCCCTTCCCCGGACCCCTCCCCCATCTCTGTATCCACCCTAGGGAGGGTGGCGAGCTCCTGCCCTCTGAACCCTCAGCCTTGGTGTTTCTGTCGTCCCCAGCCTGAGGGGGGACCTCGAGCATAATCCCCCTCCCCCATGGTGGGGCGGGCCCACCCCTCTCCCTATTTCCTTCATCTTCTTCCTCCCTTTCTCCTCCCTCCTTTCCTTTCCCTCCCCT
>JAJPUD010003501.1:119967-168373 GCA_023553655.1 Myrmecobius fasciatus
CCGCTTTCCTCCCCGTTTTCTCTTCCTCTCCTCCCCCTCCCCTTACCTCTTTCCTTTTCTCCTCCCCCTCCCTTCCCTGCCCCCATATCGGGGTCAGCCCCCTCACAAGGCACGTGATTCACACCTTAGTCCACAAAGCACCTGACACTCCTGCCCTGCCCCAGAAGCCTCAGTCTGTAGCCCAAGGTGAGTCCGGACCTCCAGGTGAACGTGACCCCCGCAGGGGAGAAGCTGCCCGGTGGTCCCGGCCTTATCTGGAGCTAGAGGAAGTCCCTGGGCTGTGCGGGACCCCCATGTTCCCACCTCCTACCCCTCTGACGGCCTGGGTACCGACCCCCTGCCAGGCTGCTCTCCCTGGCACAGTGATTGGAGGGGGAGCCCCGCCTGGCCCGTAGCCCAGCGGCAGAAGGGGCATGGAGGGGTTGGGGTCTGCAGATCACTTCCCAGCCCGTCTCCGCCCTCCTGCTTCCCCCGGCATCCTTCATCTCTGCCCGCTTGCCCACTCACAGCCACCAGCCTCACCCAGGGCTCCGGTTGCCCCTCCTCCCGCCTCTCCGCATTAGTGCCACCAGCATCAAACACGAAATTGGCCCTGTCGGCCAGCCCCCTTTTCCGTTTCCAGCCTGTTCTCAGTGACACTGGACTCATGGCCGCTCCACCACCAAGACCCTCCGTCTCCCAGCGCTGGGCATTTTCTTTGGCTGTTGCCTGTGCCAGGAACACTCCTGTCCCTCCATTCGGACTGCTGACCTCCCTGGAATCTCAGGCGCCGGGCGTCTTCCTTGGCCCCTCAGCTCCACTGCCTTCCTCCTCCTAATTATTCCCTGCTTATCCCGCACACAATTTGCTTTGCCTCCCATTAGTGTGAGCTCCTGGAGGAGGGCCCCCATGGGAGGCGCTTAGTTTCTCCATTGATTGTTAAGCTCCCTTGGCTCCCCGTTGATTGCGGGATCTGATATCCTTTCCTTTATCAAGGTTTTTTCTAAATTTCCGGCCTGAAGTTTTATAACTTCTGTAACTAATGTAGTAGCTATAGTGCAGTAGGGTCTGTCAGAAGCAAATAAAGCCCATGTGTCCAAGTTCAGAAATGACGGCGAGGGGCTTGTGGATTTAAAACTTGCTCGGCCCCGGGAGTCTTCAGTGGGCAGTAAAGCTTTGTCATGCCCACGGGGCCCTGTACTGACTTCTGGGGTCCACCCCCACACCCCACCAAGGACTTCCTTCAGGCCTCCCCGGGGTATGGCACCCCCTTTTTCTGCACTTTTCCATTGGAGCTCCCCAGTTCTCTGCCTGAGAGCTCACCTGTTACGCTCCGTGATGGAGCTCTTGATCCACCTGGTTTTCAGGACGCCACTTTCTGCTGGTTGCCGGACCCCTCCTGGGTCTCCTTTGCCCGACCCTCATCCAGGTCATGTCCTATGTGGGTGTTCCTCAGGACCCCCTGTCCTGAGCCCTCTTCTCTCTGTACAACTTCATTTTGTGATCTCATCGGCTCCCATGAATTTAAATCTTTGAATGATTCTCAAATCCAGTGGAATCACACATCTCTAGTCTAATCTCAGCCATCTTGATGTCCGCTAGACATCTTAAACTCAACATGTTTAAAGCAGAACGTGAACATTTCCCTTCCTCCTCCCTTCTCCATTACCACCAAGAGTAAGACCACCCTCCCAGCCCTCCAGACTTACAACCTGGACCCTGGATTCCTTGTTTTACCTCATTTTCCAGACCCAATACGGGCCCAGGGCCATGGATTTTGCTTCAGGATCTCTCTCATCCCCAGCTGGGTGCGGGCCCTTATGCCCTCCCCCCAGAACATCAGGAGCTGCTGCCCACATCGGGTGTCTCCCCCTCTCTTGCTCATTATCTCCCAGACCAAACCCAAAGCCCTCCTGGCACTCAGAGCCCTTTGTACCCTTTAGTTCCCACTGCCTTCTCTGATCCAGGGGTCCCCTGCTTGTTTGACCCCCACCCCCAGTTTCAGGCCTTCTTTCTCGCTCTCTGCCACACCATGGGATGCGCTCCTTCAGTTCCACTTACTGCCTCCCCAGGTTTCCTCTAAATCTTGCTTTCTCTGAGAAGCCTTTCCTGCTTCTAGTGCCTGCCTTCCGTTAAGTATTTCTCATTTATCCTGTGCACAATTTGCTCAGCTTTGGTGTCTTTTGCCTTTTTCCGCTCCCTAGTGCTTAGCCCAGTGCCTGGCACATAGTAGGCACTTCATAAATGCTCATTGTTTGATTGGTCATATCCTTGGTGCCTTAGCTCGCCCCCTTATGATATATGGGCACAGGTGGCCAGCATGTGGGGATCAATCCTATTCATTGGTCATTTCTCCCTTCCAGAGACTTTCCCCACACGGAGGGAGCTTCCTGGGGTCAGGAATGGCCCTCGTGCTCTTGGCAGCCAGGGCCCACCAGGTAAGTGGCCGTTTCCTGCTTGCCAAGGTGGCCCCGAGTCCAGAGCTCAGACACTACTTCTCACAGGCTGTGAGTCTGTGTCAGGAATTTCTCAGCCCTTCAAGCCAGGAAGGACCCAAGAAAGCATTTTACAGAAGAGAATTGGAGGGTACAGGAGGGCTTAGCTCATCCAGCCCTGATTTTATAGATTTTACAAGATGGGGAGACCAAGAACTGGTGGGGTAAGTGGTCCCCCAGGATTTAACGCAACTCTCCTTCCTCTCCAGCTCCCTGCTTCCTTAGTCTGTGAATGGCACATGGAGGGACCCTCCCCCACCCCCACTTAACTCTCCTTTACCAAGGCAGTCATCTGCTAAGCCTGTCATTTTAGAGCCTTTGGGGACAGTTGGCAGCTCCCTTGAATCCCAACTTCAGGAGTTTTTATGGATCTCTGTTTACACAAACTTAGAGCTCAAAAATCTCACCCAATCTAGTTGGATGGCTTAGCCCAAGGACAGTTTGGTTCTAGAGCATTTGAGATAACAGGGTAGGAAAAGTGTCAACAAAGTGCTTTCCCTGAAAGCCTTGGCTCATTCTCCTTCTAGTATTTGTTTCCCACCCATCCCTGATGCTTCAGGGCATTCTGATGTTGGTCCTATTACTGAATAACTAGTCATTCAGCCTTGTATTAGAAACAGTAGTTGTTAGTTATATCAAATGACTGCTTTGAAGAAAATTTTCTGATAAAGAAATCTCTTTCACCAAATGTCTTAGGTCTGGCACAAAATATCTTAGGCTCACATACTCTTTCTAGGGTTTCCCCAGAATTCTTACCAATTTCTTCAACCTGGAAGCTTCCATTAAAGTTACAAATCAAGAATAGGGTCTATGAAATAAAAACAAGTCAAAGGTACATTTGTAGTGTTAGATCATCATAGGAACGTTAAACCTCAGACACTCGAAGCTGAGATTAAATTACTGCTTTTTAGAAGGACCAAATGTGTTGGGCCACATAAAACACATCTTGCGCTGTATGTGGATATCTGCAGGTACACTGTCCACTTTGACAAATGGGAGCTTGCCTTTACTTAGAGCACTTGTCAGTTCAACTCTCCCAAGTTTTCATTTACCTATAAATACAAAACTCTGGTCCTGCTTCAGTAGTCTGCTGTTTTGTACTTCTTCAGCACGACCAGGACATCCACATTTTCAGCTTGCATGAGACCTGATTTCATTTTTATTCAATTCTTTCATTTCAAATATGTCAGAGTATGTATAGGTTTTTTTGCATGGGGCCAGACTAAACTTTCTTTGACATATGAGTTAGTTGGAGTCTGGTAGCATCATACAAAAAAAAAATAGGAGTCCGTATATGATGATGGAACCATGGGACCCCCAGAAAGAACTGTACTGAAATTTAGATTCTGCTACTTAGTCTTAAAGACTACTGGCACTGCCTTAATATGAATAGACAAATGAGAACCCTCAGTAGCTCACTCTTGGCTTCTAAAGGAACATCGTCCCCATGACCAGTTCTTGCTGTTGACCAGGGAAGAAACAGCATCGTTGTTCATTTCTTCAAAAGCTCGGGCTCGTAGGGTGAGCTTAGCTCCTTGGAGACTGTTTTTATTTCCAATGCATCCTCCTGAGAATCGGGGAAGCTTCTCATTGAACTGCTCCATTACTGTATTTACACAATCTTGATACCATATTGACACAATCTTTGCAAATAGCTGGGGTCAGTGAACATGCTAAAGAGACATGGGTAACTTTGGGAGGAAAACTCAGGTAATCTGACAAAGTTAAGCATAATCCTGAATGGAAAATACATACATATATATATATATTCAGTGAATTGGTAGACTTTCAGGATTTTATTGCAAAAAGACAAACAAGATCCAAGAGAAATAGAAGATAAACCATCAAAGACTAATTGCGAGGGACTTTGACAAATTGTTTATGTTTTATATGGGGAAATGTAAATTATGTCTGAGATTGTCATTTGTAATTGGGTAGTTTGAAAGAAAAATTGGAGCAAGTCTGTGTATGATGTGATTTTAAAAAGCCAAATCGTGTAGGAAAAGGTAAAAAAGAAAAAAAAAAGTAATTATACAAGTGATGTTAAAGTAATATATACCAATGAAGAACCGACGCCGAGGAATTAGATGGAGGAGGAGAGTGGGTAGTTCTGAACCCCTCTCTCACCGGGAATGGGTTAAAGGGGGAACTCCACACATGCGCACACACTCCCCCTTATTCAGTAAGCCCCAGTGACCCCGCTTACCTTTAGGGTCAGACACACAAGTGTCTCTTTGGCCCCCAAGGCCCTTCGCCCCGCCCTCACCCACCTGGCCCTTCCCTGCACGCTGTTCTGGGATGACGCCCACAAACAAGACCCTCCATCGCTCGGTGCACCCTCCCCCTAGAACGCTCCCCCCACCCCACCTGCTGCCTTTAGGTCCAGACTCTTACTTTCCTGTGGTGGGGAGAGGGGGAGGGAGCGCAAAGTGGGCCAGGCCGGCCCTGCCGAGGCAAGCGCAGGTGAGGGGGAGCATGAGTTTTCCAGCTGATAACTTTGAATGTTTTAAATATCTAAATGGCCAAAAAAAAAAGTTCCTCCCCTTCCTCCCCCCCAAAGTCTTTTCCCAGCCCCAGTGTGTCCCCTTCCCCAAGGGCTCCTCTGGGCAGCCCCTGTCCCAGGTTGTCCATCGTCTCCTCCTGTCTCCCCGGCGCGGTTCGTGACCCACCGTAGGCACCTGTATTGAACGAGTGGGCTTTCAAACCCAGAAGAGTCAGAAGGGGAAAAAGGAAATTACGGACAAATATTTCTAATTTCAGGGATTAGTAAAGTGCACTTTACTATGGATCTGATGCAGAGATTTTAAATAAGAAGGAGACAATGGCGGCTTACGGAGATTACACACTGACCGGCTTGGATGTGTGCCAAGAGTGGAGTGCTGGTCGGGCACCAAAAGGAGCCAGAAGCCCGGGTTTAAATGGGTAGCTGTGGGAAAAGCTTTCCTGTGTACTTGTCTCTTCCTTTGTTGGAGTGTGTGCCTCCCGAAGGCAGGGGCCATTCCCCTTTGACATTCTGTCCCTAGCCGGGAGATCTGGGCCGGCATCCCCCCAAGGCCACCGGGTCTACTTCTGAACAATCTGCTGGGAAGTTTGCCATGACCTCTCTGCAAATTCAGATTTGTGATGGACCCAAAGGGCAGTGGAAAGTCTAATGATTTCTATGATGGCATGGGCAGTGACTTTAATATTATTGAGGGACAGTTCCAATAGACTTGGGATGGAGAATGTCATCCACATCCAGAGCGCACTGTGGGGATGCCCAAAAGGAGAAACCGAGGCAGAGCTCCAAGCATCCGGCTCCCTGCCAACCAAGCAGACCCCAGACATTGTATAGACTCTCCGGGGTCACCTTCCCTCAGGGCTCTGTTTTTGTAGGGTTACAAGTATGCTAAAAATAGGATGGCATTTCCTTGGTTACCATGTAATGTATAGGCTAAAATATGAATACCAGCAGGGTTATGAGGTTTAAGACTGGCAGTGGTTGGGCAGGGGAAGATGGTGCCTTCTGCTGCTGGTGACGGAGCACCAAGAACTTTTGAGGGGAACGTGGGGGCTTTGTCTCAGGCCAGCATGGAATGTGGGCAACGCGGGATGGAGATATTTCATGTCAGCATTCTTAGGGTACTGCAATTATGCAAGTCGGTGTCATGCTGAGAGACAAGATCATATATAATAATATACTAGGAGCCCTGCAAAAAGCCTATCAGAATCTGTATTTCTAAATATCTTTTACAAATGTCAAATTACTTATTCTTATCTAGTCATTTAAATATTACTAAATGAATAATTACTAACAATCATCCACTCCATAAAATCATAATGAACTGATTACTACTGATTAGGGTTTGAGTAGGAGTCCCTAGTAAATCAAGTTTCTCAGAACCATGGAGACTGAATGCAGATGGAACCATACTATTTTTTTCCTTTTTTCCTTGTTTGCTTTTTCTTTCTTGTGGTTTTTCCCTTTTGTCCTGGTTTTTCTTTCAGAACATGAAAATATGTTTAAAATGATTGTACATGTTTAAGGGATAACTTGGGGAAGGGAGAGGTGAGGGAGGGAGAAAAAATTTGGAACTCAAAAGCTTACATAAATGAATATTAAAAACTATCCTTACATGTAATTAGAAAAATAAAATACTGTGGAGAAAAAAAAGAATATTATTGAGGAATATGACTAGAAAAAGGGATAGACTAGTCTTGTTAGGATAAAAGGTGGACTTTTCAAGTTGTTCCACTGGCCACAGTGAAATGTAGAGAAGAGATTTAGAAGAAAGCTTACGATATGATGCTTGAATCCCTAATTCTAGATCTGGTTCTAACCCAAAACCTGAATGTGATGTTTAGAATGTGACAGAAAGTGTGCAAGTGAGAAGTCATGAGTGAGTTGTCATTTGTACAGTGGAAGTACTACCCATCTTGATGAGATCACAAGTTCATTGAAATATAACTAAGAGAAGAGGGCCTCTGGTGTAGGACGGCTGACCAGCCTCAAGACCTTGACAGTATTAATAAGGAACTTTGTATGTTTGCCTGGAGGAGGGAAAATAGGAGGGAATTGAGGACTCTTCTTCAAATATTTGAAGAGATCATGTATCAATAAGGGTTTATCTTTATTTTTCTTTGGTTACAAAAGTAAAAGGACTAGGAGTAGCTGATATAAATTACAAAGTGTCAAATGTACCCTCATTCTAGGGAAGATTTTCAATTAGAGCTATCCAAAAACCAGAATGAATTGTATAGGCAGATAGGAAGTTGCTAAGCACTGGAGACCTTCAAGCTAAGACTGGGTGATCATTTGCCAAGGATGTCAAAAGATTCTAAGTCAGATGTCTCTGAGCTCTCTTCTACCTTCAAGATTCTGTTATGCCCTATAGAACAAATGGGTTTCTATATTAATAACTGTTTTAATTGTGTTATTGCTTTAAAAATGTTTATAATCTCTCTGTGCCTTAAAATAAGGGCAGGTTTTCTTTGAGGTGCCATGTGGCATTGAGAATTATCTATATTCTTTAATGTTCTCATTAAAAGTCCAGTTTTTTCAGTTGAATGTTTTCCTTCTTGTTTACCTTTCTGTTAGATTTATCCAGCTCTGGGAGTAGGAACATTAAAGTTTGCTATAATTATTGTGTTACTATGTTTTTTTTTCAATTGTTAAGTTTTCTTTAATGAATTTAGGGGCAAAGAAAAAGGGAACAAGCATTTATTAAGTATCTAATATGCACCAAGCACCATGCTTAGAACTTTACAGATATTATTTTATTTGATGCTCATAACAACCTAATGAGGTGGCTACTGTTATATTCCCCATTTTACAAGTGTGGAAATTGAGGCAGAGTCACAAAGCTAGTAAATGTCGGAGACTGAGTTTGAACTCAGATCTTCCTGACTCCAGTACCAGTGTTCTGTATATTACCACCTACCTGTTGTACTCTTGGCCCATATATGTTTAATAGTGATACTGGTTCTTTAAGCATAAGGTAAACCTCCTGTTTATCACTTAATTATTGTGATGTTTTATTTTTTTTTTCCTGATGATATGGGTGCAAAACCTTTGGACTCACCTGCTGCATAATGCATTTTGCTGCAGCCTCTCCTTTTCAGTTGTCCTCTATGTTTAGATTTCAGATTTGTTTCTCTCACACCACAAGTTGTAGCATCTGTTTACCACTGGCTGTGGACACTCTATGTCTCAGGGCTATAGGCGGCTCCTTGAGGCTTCATCATAGAGGGATCTTACAGCATGGAGGCCCTTAGGTTGTCCTTGCCCATAGGACCTAGGTCAGTGAATCCAGGGTCAAAATGAGATTTTCCTGTGACTCACAGTAAGCCTAAGATATGGGCATGTAGGCAGCTCAAGCTGCTCCTGCATCTGCCTTGTGACCTCCCAGACTCCCTCCAGCAGTGCTCAAGAAGGGCTTTACTCTGGAACCCAAACAATCAGAGGTAACCCCTGGAGTACACTGTCCTTGCATCTTCAATCTGAAGGAGAAATGACCTCCTCCATGGTCTTCTAGGACAGCCCTTTAAATTACAGAGATTAGGGACCTGGGGCCTGGAAAATTTAAGTGGCTTGTCCTATGTCACTCAGGTTCTGTGTGTCCAAGGCAGGTTTAGACACCAAGCCATGTGACTGTGGAAGCTGTGCTGTCTCACCACATCTCCTTCCCTAGTGGGGGATGTTCTCTGGGTGAACACCTACATGTCTGGTATTTCAGGGCTCAGTGACCTTCAGGGATGTGGCTGTGAACTTCAGCCCAGAGGAGTGGGGGCACCTGGCCCCTTCCCAGAAGGAGCTGTACCGGGAGGTGATGCTGGAGAACTACCAGAACCTGGTCTGCCTGGGTAAGGACTTCAGGCCCTTCCTGGGACTCAGACTCTGTCCTGGAGAAGGTCTGATTATTCTTTGGGGAACTGCTGTGTCGTGACTTGAATGGTGAGTGAGTTTAATGTAGTGGGGAAAAACCAAAGGTTTTTCCTTCTTTTATGTCACCAAGTAGAAAGTTTTTCAACAATTCAAAAAGCATTAATCAATTTCCCAATTAGCAAAAGATGCTTTCCTGGGCACTGAGAACAAAAAGACAAACAGTTCCTGTTCTCAAAGAGTGTCCAGTCTATGAGAAATCTTTGTAAATTGGAATCTGGCTGCTTGATTGCGTTGCCCTTGACATTGTACCTTCCCTGCTGTAGTTCCCTGAGGTCCAGAATTGTATCTTGAATTCTCAATGCTCCAAAACATGAACTCTTTTCCCCCCTCGGAGGGGGTAGTTCCAATGAACTAAGGCTAGATTTGCTGTGACTCCTTTCTCATAATTTCCCAAGAGCACAGTACAAATCATTCTTTTTTTTTTTTTTTTTTTTTTTTTTTTGCTGAGGCAATTGGGGTTAAGTGACTTGCCCAGGGTCACACAGCTGTTATGTGTCTGAGACCAGATTTGAACTCGGGTCCTCCTGACTTCAGGGCTGGTGCTCTATCCACTGCGCCACCTAGCTGCCCCTAGTACAAATCATTCTTGAGAAGGCCTTGATTTCTCTCCCTTGAAGGGATACCCACATTTACCTTAGAGTAGATAGGATAGGAATGAATTCTGAGCTGATTGTCTCTCAATAGGCCTTTGATTTCCAATGCACAGGATTGGCAGCTTCAAAGCCAGATGTGATCGACCAGCTGGAGCGAGGTGAAGCTCCTTGGATAACCCGGGGAGATGTCATCCCGAGGAATGACAACCCAAGTGAGTAAACAAGAGATGGATAAGACATGACAGACACCCCAGTGTTTGTCTTTTCAGGACATTAAGTTTTCCCAAACTGGAATGGGCTGCCTCTGGGAATATTAAGTTCCTCCTCAGGAGGTGTTTGTTTTTCAGGACTACTTTAAAGTTAATGACTCCTGAGAGTTGTTAAAAATCCTTCAACATTATTTCAAAATTTATTCACAGTCAGTTCAGTTCCTTGGGTAGATCCATCAGGATGGAAGAGAATATTTAAGCTCCAGTTTTGTTTCTGCCAATCACTAGTTATGTGATCTTAGGCAACCCATTCTGAGCCCCGATTTCTTCATTTATATAATATTAAAACTGACTTATCTCATAAGGTGGTTGTGAGAATCAGTGTGATTGTGTAAATTATAAATGTCTGTAATAAACCTAAGGTGGTATTATTTGTTCTGCCTCTTGAAGTCAAATCATTAGTTTTGTTTTCCTGAAGGAGACACAAGAAAGATCTAAGTGTGAGGCAGTAAATACATGGGAATGTTTATACTTTTCTTTCTTTCAGATTGGACGATTAGGTCTGAAGCCAAGGGATCGGTTCCAAAGCTGGACATTTCTATGGAATCATCATCTCAGAAAAGATTCACAAAATGGCATGGTTCCTTGGTCTACAATTTCAGAGCGACCTGGGGACATGATGCAGGGTTAAAGAAGCAGCAGAGCAATGAGGAGATCCATTTGCAGGCAAGAAAAATTATCCAAAGGAAAACTCCCAGTAAAACACAAGGCCAAGAATGTGACACCTATGGCAAAACCTTCAGTCTTGGGCCAGCCATTTTTCCACAGCAAAGAGATGGGAGTCTCCAAGATTGTCATATAGACAGAGAGAATATCAGTCTATATTCAGACCTAAATTCATGTAATAGAATCTGCTCTAAGAAAATATTTTCTAAGTATAATGAATATAGGAAATCCTTCAGTTCTAAATTAGATTTTATTGAATACCATAGATTATATCCTGCAGAAGAAACATATGAATACAATGACTGTGGGAAAGTCTTCAGTAGCAGTCCATCCTGTAATTCCCATCAGGTAGCTCATATTGGACAGAAATCCTACGTTTGTAATGAATGTGGGAAGGCTTTCTTCCTGAGTATACACCTTATTGAACATCAGAGAATTCATACTGGGGAGAAACCTTATGCATGTACTGAATGTGGAAAGGTTTTCCGCCTCAACACCCAACTTACTCGACATCAGACAATTCATACCGGGGAGAAACCTTATGAGTGTATTGACTGTGGGAAGGTCTTCCGCCAGAGTGCCCACCTTATTCGTCATCAGACGATTCATACCGGGGAGAAGCCGTACGAATGTAATGAATGTGGCAAGGTTTTCCGCTTGAGCGCCCATCTTACTTGCCATCAAACGATTCATACTGGAGAGAAACCCTACGAATGCAACGAATGTGGGAAGTCTTTCCGTGAGAAGAAAGGTCTGATTTATCACCAGAGAGTGCATACCGGAGAGAAACCTTATGTCTGTCCCGAATGTGGGAAGGCCTTCCGCCAGAGGACAGGGCTCAGTTATCATCGGAAAGTTCACACTGGAGAGAAGCCATACGAGTGTCAGGAATGTGGCAAAGCTTTTCGCCAGAGGACAGGACTCAGTTATCATCAGAGAGTTCACACAGGAGAGAAGCATTATGAGTGCCATGAGTGTGGGAAGGCCTTCTGGCAGAGCTCACAGCTCACCCAACATCGGAGAATTCACACCGGAGAAAAACCTTTTGAATGTCCCGAATGTGGAAAGGCTTTCCGCTTGATTGCACAACTTAACCAGCACCAGAGGGTTCACACTGGAGAGAAACCTTATGAGTGTCACGAATGTGGGAAAGCTTTCTGGCAGAACGCAGAACTAATTTATCACCAGAGAATTCACACTGGAGAGAAACCTTACACGTGTCATGACTGTGGGAAAGCCTTCCGCCTGAGTGAGCAGCTTTCCCGACACCAGAGAATTCATACTGGGGAGAAGCCGTATGAATGTAATGAATGTGGGAAGGCCTTTCGTGTGAGTGGGAAGCTCACTCAGCATCAGAGAATACATAATGGAGAGAAACCCTATAAATGTCTTGACTGTGGAAAGGCCTTCTGCCAGAGCTCAGAACTTACTCGACATCAGAAAATACACACGGGGGAGAAACCTTATGAATGTCTGGATTGTGGAAAAGCCTTCCGACAGAGCGCGGAGCTCGCGCTCCATCAAAGAAATCACACTGGAGAGAAACCCTATGAATGTCAGGAGTGTGGGAAGGCTTTCACCACCAGTTCGGCTCTTACCTACCATCAGAGAATTCACACTGGAGAGAAACCGTATGAATGTCACGAATGCGGGAAAGCATTTTCCCGAAGGGCAACACTTAGTCAACATTTGAGAATTCATACTGGTGACAAACCTTATGAATGTCATGAATGTGGAAAGGCCTTCCCCCCAGCGGGTAGAACTTATTCGACACCATAGAATTCATACTGGAGAGAAACCTTATGAGTGTCACGAATGTGGGAGGGCCTTCTGGGAGAGCGCGGAATTAATTTATCACCAGAGAATTCACACTGGTGAGAAGCCATACACATGCAGCGAATGTGGGAAAGCCTTTCGGGTAAGAACACAGCTTACTCGACATCAGAGAATTCATACTGGATCCAAACCCTATGCATGTAATGAATGTGGGAAAGCTTTTCGGGTGAGAACACAGCTTACTAGACACCTGAAAATTCATACTGGAGACAAACCTTATAAATGCAGTGAATGTGGGAAGACCTATAGGCAGAGAGCAGATCTTACTAGACACCAGAAAAGTCACACTGAGGAGAAACTTTAGGAATGTAATGAGTGAGCTTTATGTCTAGGGAGAACACTTTATTCAACATCTAGGTTTATATACTGATACTGAAGAAAGAAACCTTGTCAATACAATAAGTGTGGAGGTACCTCGAACAGAAAACAAACTTATTAAATTTTAATGAATTTGAACTATATAAGAAAAAAGCCTTAGGAATGTGGGCAGACATCCTGTTAGAACACAGGATGTAATGAACATCAGAGAAGTCATACCGGAGAATGTGATTATAATAAATGTGGAAGGTTTTCACCTTTAGATAGCCTATATTTTCTGTCACAAAATAATGGAGGGAAACTGCATAAGTATAATTAATGTGGAAATGCTTTTGGCTTAAGTAGAAGCCTGCATCAGAAAAATTAATATTGAAGAGAAACCTTTTATATTAATATTTTTCTCTGTTGTGATTTCATAGTGTTTGTTTTTTTTATTTTTGTTAATTTAATTTTTTTCTCTCTTACCTGGAAATGTAAAAACTACTTCAATTTTTTTTTAAAAGAAAACCACAGTTTTCTTTATCATCAGTTCTGCAACCTTTTTTAGTTTATGAATTTATGCTCTATTTTCAAAATAGTTTTTCAGTTATTTTGTGTTTATTTTCTAATTTTGTGAGTTATTTATTCAATTTACTAATCCTCTTTTTCCATTTTTAAAAAATGTATGTTGTCAGAGATATAATTTTTCCTACAAGGACTACTTTAACTGCCTCCTAGAAATTCTGGTATTTCCTATTATTCTCTTTCACATTGTTATTACTGTGATTCACTCTTGGTCCTACATGTTATTTTCAGATGTCATTGTTAAGTGTCCATTTAGGTCTGTTTCTTTTATTTGTACTCTGTGTATTAGATACTCTTTTTAATCTATTTTAATCCATAAAGTAGCATTTACTATTTATTTTTTACATTTTTCATTTCTTTGTGCCCTAATGTGTAGTCTGGTTTTATAAAGACACCGTGTGATTTTGAGAAATGTGTGTATTTTGTTCCCATTCAGGAAACAGTCTTTCAAATGTAAATTCTTCAGCAGTTCAGCTTTACATTTTTTTCCTTTTTTCTGTGTTTCTGTTAGATTTGCTCAGATGTTTTTTTCGCTTATACAGATAAAGTGGATGGAGTAAGAGAAATGATTTTTTTTTCCAAGCAGGAAATACACATAAACCAGAAGTTCTGATTATTTTTTTGCATCATAGTCCCCTTTAGCAGTCTAATGAAGCTTATCTTCTTCAGAAATTTTAATACATAAAATACATAGTGTTTTTTTAAAGCACTGAAATACAGATATCAGAATATTGTTTAAATTAATTCATTGAATCTAGACTAAACCCCTGATTTTTATAGAAAAGGGCCAACTATTTTGCAATTTAGAGCATTTGGATGAATATCAGAATGGAGAAACAAGTGATTTTTCTCCTGAAGCCTAAGGTAGAGCCCTTGGGAAAAAAAGGAGAAATTAGAAAATTCAGGAAATGGATTATGTCTCTCACATAGGCAAAATCATACTAGTGATTAACTTCACTTAACCCGATATCTACCAAAACCAGACATCTAGTCTCTACCAAAAGCAAGGAAACCTGTAACTTCTTGACGTACTTTATGATGGGTCAACAAAATGATAATTTTGTTCTTCAAAAGGTACCATTTTTATATCAAGACGGAGAAATTGATGTGTGCGTAGAAATGATAGGAACCTTGGGGGAAGTGACCACCCCCTCCTGAACTTTGCTTCCCCTTTTGGATTTGATCCTGGTGGGGGGGAACCTCGGTGGCCACCCACTCCTACTCCCGATTTACATGGAAAGGAAGACCGGGAAAGGAATCGGGATTGGGGAGGGGGGCGTGCTGGGTCCCAAGCCTTGGGAGGAGAGGCGGGAAGCGTCTCCTGACCTCCCAGAGACCCCCAAGGGCAGCACTTCGGCCGCCCAGGGCCCCGAGAGCGCAGTGACAGGGTGAGGGGGGCCAGGCATTTGTGAAGCCCCCACGGAATGCCGGGCGGAGCAGAGCCTGGGGTCTCCTTGGGCAGATCTCCGGCAGAGCCGCTGGACATCTGTGCTTGGCCCTGGACCCACGACGTCCTCCATTCAAGTTAGTGGAGGCAGAAGGCCGAGGTAGCTGCTGCGCCCCCTGGAAAGGGTTAAGACCCTAACAATCTGCACTGATGGAGAATCAGAATCAATCTATCGGGGAAATCAGCGAGTGATCAATACAAATGTGCACTTGTCCCAAACACACACGAAACCTGCCTCCATCACGGGATGGCGTGACTCGGGATAAAGCCCTTACACGGGTTTGGGGATCTGGGGTGTGGCGGCCAGAAAATAAAGCGAAACGATATCTCCGAGGGGAGGGAGAGGGGGCTTCTGCCGGACGCACTCTGGGAACGTACCTTTACAGAGTGGGGGACGGGGAAGCGCGGCCGCCGTCTCCCCTGAAGGAGCCCATTGGACGAGGAGTCTCCACTCTAACACGAGTCGTCCCCAGAAGCTGCCTGAAGAGCCCGGAGCCCGCTGGCTCTGCGGGCAGCCCCTGTGGCTTGTGACGGCTCAGGGTCCCCGGGGGCGGGGCGGGGGGGAAGGCAGTCGTCCTGGCCCTGCCTTCGGAAGCCACGAACCACTGGTGCTCTTCTGTACCGTCTGGGCTACTTAGAGTTAGAAAGAGGGCCTGAGGCCCAAGAGCCCGATCCGAGCTGGAGACCCGCCCGAACGGGTGCCGCCTGTGGGACCAGTGGGGTGCAGGGAGGAAGCATAGGGTTCGGGAACTGCGTGGCCATGTGGGGTGAGCAAGAAGAGCCGTGCTAATTCCAGTGCGGATACACTTGATCTTTGGAGCAGCCCAAGGGGGGGGGGTGCTATTGAGGCCCTTTTTACAGGTGAACAGACTGAGGCAGACAGAGGTTCTGGGACTTGTCCGGGTCCCGCAGGAAGCTAGGAAGTGCCGGCTCCGGGCCCAGTGCCCCATGTCCCGGTATGGAGAGATGTCTCCGGTGGCCCCAGGACAGGATGGCGATCTCCAAGGGTTGGAAGGGCAATTGTACAGAAGAGAGACTGACATATTCTGCTGGTCCCAGAGGCGATTTAAGATAGGGTTACTCTGAACCACTAGCTGTGTGACCCTGGGCAAGCCACTTAACCCCAATTGCCTCAGAAAAACAAAACAAAACAAAAAACAACAACAACAACCAAAAACCCATGGGTTTACTAGAAATAAGCATAATAAGAGCATAAAATAATAAACATTTTCACCACCTAATACCTATGAGGCAGTCACAGCCAGAGTATCCTTGGACCTCGTCTCACCATTGAATACCTCCCCTGATCCGTCACGACCTCAGCTCCTGTTCCTTATGCTTCCTGTTTTTCTTCCTCTCTGCTCTGCCCATTTGACCACTCTCATCTTGCCTCTGCTTCTCTACTCGTGTCTCCTAAAAACGTGGGGTAAATTTTCTCAATCCATGACGACCCTAACTATCAGCTGCCGTAGAAATGCCATTTGACTGCTTTTCTTTATGAAGTCTGACTTTAATTAAATCTAGCTCTTATTAGGAATGACACTGAACTCCACAGTCAGCTGTCAATCTCTCTCGGGATGGTAGTTAGCAGTTCTGTCTGTCCTAAGTGCCTCACACATATTCCACTTAAAATATTAGTGCCAAGGTCTCTTGTTCTCTCTCTCTCTTAAATGTACAGTAACAAAATCCAAAGTGTTTGTGGAAGAGGCGATTTAAGATAGGGTTACTTTGAACTATTCTGATTATTCATTAATTCAGTTCCACAAGCGGGGGAACAACAATGGTGAGTTGGGGAGAGCACTACCTGGCAAAGATGGCACCTGATCTGAGCTCCCAAGGGGGCTGGGGATATCCCGCCAAGAGGAAGAGATGAGAAAAGAACATTGGAGGCCTTTTGATGAGCCAGTCAGCTGCAAAGATGGGCTGGAAGCAGGTGGTCAATGCACTTCATGCCAAATGTGGCTCTAGTATCCACAAAGGGGAACAAGAAGGCAATGCAAGTTAGGACATCTTATTTATTATTTATCTGTTGTCTTTTGACTTCATCTTTTTTTATAATAGCTTTTTATTTTCAAAATACATGCAAAGGTAGTTTTCAACATTCACCCCTACAAAACCCTATGCTCCAAATTTCCCTCCCTTTTTTCCTCCATCCACTCCCCCAGACAGCAAGCAATCCAATATATGTTAAATGTGCAGTTCTATACATATTTCCACAATTATCATTGTTGCACAAGAAAAATCAGATCAAAAAGGGGGAAAATAAAAAAAAAGCAAGCAAACAACAACAAAAAGAGTGAAAATGCTATGCTGTGATCCACACTCAGTACCCGCAGCCCCTTTTCTGAGTATAGATGGCTATCTCCAGCATTGGAATAAGTACCTTTTGGTGCCTCCATCATAGCTGAAAATAAAAGTGGAGTCTGAGTATCTGGGAAAACAAAAACAAAAAACAAGACCATTGGAACTGGCCCAAATCACCTCAATGTTGAGAAGAGCCAAGTCCATCACAGTTGATCATCCCATAATCTTATTGTTGCTGGGTACATCAGCTCATGCAAAGTTTCTCCAGAGCTTTCTGAAATCATCTTTCTGATCATTTCTTATAGAACAATAATACTTCATATCCCATAATTTATTTTGATATCTTTAAATGCTTTGGGGAATCACTTTTTTCTTCCCAGTGCAATAAAACTTAAATTAATTACCTTACAAAGCAAAAAAAATGTATCTGGAAATGTAAAAATTATGACAAGAACTTCAAGATGACTAGGACTTTATATTATATATAATGTTGATATAATCAAACTTATTTTGTAACTGCTTTCCCCCCTCTCCCCCGAGGCAATTGGGGTTAAGTGACTTGCCCAGGGTCACATAGCTAGGACATGTTAAGTGTCTGAGACCAGATTGGAACTCAGATTCTCCTGACTTCAGGGCTGGTGCTCTATCCACTGCACCACCTAGCTGCCCCACTGCTTAAATTTTTAAAAATGAATTTATGGGGGCAGCTAAATGGGCACAGTGGATAGAGCAGGAGTCCTGAATTCAGGAGGACCTGAGTTCAAAACCAGCCTTAGTCACTTAAAACTCCCTAGCTGTGTGACATTAGGCAAATCACTTAACCCCAATGACCTTGGAGCTAATTAAGGGATTAGGTAGTTTCTGCATTTGTGGCCCTTTATAGGGCAGCATCACAACATATTCTGCAATTACTTTGGGTCCTGATGAGAGGGCTATAAAGAGGCAGTGAGTCTGGTAGGAAACAGGTGGAGAGGGCCTGAGAGGGGATGGATGCTCTTGCATGGTGACAGAGAGCCAGGAATTCCTCTGTGGGATAGCTGTTCAGATAGTAACATAAAGCCTGGCTACAAAGAGAGGAGGAATACTTTCTTTTTATTATTATTATTATTTATTAATGTGTTTTATTTACAAAACATATGCATGGGTAATTTTTCAACATTGACCCTTGCAAAGCTTTCTGTTCCACTCCTTCCCCTAGATGGCAGGAAGTTCAATATGTTACATTATATGATAAATCCAATATATGTATACATAGTTATACAGTTATCTCACTGCACAAGAAAAATCAGATCAAGAAGGAAAATAAACTGTGAAAGAAAACAAAACATAAGCCAATAACGATAGAAAGAGTGAGAATGTTATGTTGTGGTCCACACTCAGTTCCCACAGTTCTCTCTCTGGGTGCAGATGCTCTCTCCATCACAAGATCATTGGAACTGGTTTGATTCATCTCATTGTTGAAGGGAGCCATGTCCATCAGAATTAATCATCCTATAGTCTTCTTGTTGCTGTGTATAATGATCTCCTGGTTCTGCTCATTTCATTCAGCATCATTGCAAGTCTGTCCAGGCCTCTCTGAAATCATCCTGCTGGTCGTTTCTTACAGAACAATAATATTCCATAACATTCATATACCATCATTTGTTCAGCCACTCTCCAATGGATGGGCATCCCTTCGGTTTCCAGTTTCTTGCCATTACAAAAAGGGCTGCCACAAACATTCTTGCACATGGGGGTCCCTTTTGGAGGAATACTTTCTAAGCCTTGTTATACACAACTTACCTGAAGACTCTTACACTTGGGGGCTCTTAACCACAAAATTTTGCAATGATTAGCTATGCCAAACTTAGCTCTTCTCAGCAAAATAATGATCCAAGATAGTTCCAAAAGACTAGCAATAGAAAATGCTATCAACACCCAGAGAAAGAAAGGATGGAGTCTGAATGTAGGTCAAAGTACACTATTTTTGCTTTTTCCCCCCTTTTCTTTCTCATGATTTTCCCTTTTGTTCTGACTGTTCTTTCACAATATGACTAACTTGGAAATATGTTTAACAAGATTGTACATAGATAGCCTATGTCAAATTGCTTGTTGCCTTGGGGAAGGGGGAGGGAGAAAAATTTGGAACTCAAAATCTTACAGAAATAAATATCAAAAACTAGCTTTACATATAATTGGGAAAAAATAAAAATAAAATTATTCACAAAGTTCCCCCCCCAAAAAAGTAAAAGTAGTGTACACAATTTTCTAAAAGAAATCTCAAAGCTTTTAATTTGCACAATAATTAAAGGTGCCCAATATTTTCCTCTGTAGAGACTTCCCTGGTAGTGTAGAGAATAAGCTTATTCCTTAAAAGGAACCCCTTTCCCCCGCCAAAATGTTGGATAACCTTAGCTACTTACTTCTCCAAGAGGTTGGAGGCTCACCTGTTCTATTAGAGGGACTTTCTGGGCATGGCCTTCCCCATTGAAGTGGAGGCTTGCCTTAGCTCAGACAGTGTGAGGAATTGGGTATCTGAATTGGGAAGTTTGAAGGAAACTGTTGACCAGAAAAGCCAGGTCCAGCTGTGCTGCAGATGTGGTCTTGGCTGAGAAGACTCCAGCACAGCTGACGAGTGCAGAAGCACTTGTGATGGCCACCGTCTCCCACTGGGCTTGCCACAAGGCACCCCGAAAAGGCTGCACCACGGTATCTTGTTGTGCAGCCTGACCCAGGAGCCTCCTCCTAGACCATCCTGGCAGGTTCTGAACCTGGATGCAAGAGTGACCTGGATCAGACTGGAGCCCCAGCCACAGGCACCTGCCCCCTTTCCTGTTCCTCCCTAGCAGAAGCTATACCAACCGTGTGGGCTGTTTGTGTGGGGGACCCTTTGCCTCTTGGGGTGAGCCTCCCTTCCTGGGGCAGCTTGGGTTGCTCCAACTGCAGTTTCTCTGCCAATCTGCTGCTCTGGCTTTGACTTGGGGTTAGAATCGAGCAAGGAAATGAGATTGTGTCCTCTTCCATCTTCACCCAATTGGGGTGGTCACAGTAGCCACACTTCCAGTAAGGAAGCATCAACCCTCCCTTTATGGAGTGTGTGAGCTCCTTTTTCTGACATGTGTCTGAGGGGTTAGATAGCTAAACCCTAGGAGTGACAGTGTGGTTCAAGGGAACCCCAGGGATTGGAGACTCAGGAGCATTCTGTGCAGAATGTGGGGGAAAGGAAGGAAGGAGAATGGGGAATTTCTCTCTCCCTCACTGTTGGCCATTGTTGTCAACATCTGCCTGCCTAGAAGGAGATTCTCCTGGGCAGCTCCTCAAAGCTTTGCTTGTTCAATGAAAGTTAAGCCACAGGTGGGAAAGTAGAAGCACACATTGTGGTCACTCAGGGTGATGAGGTCCTGAGGAGCTTGGTCTAGCTGGCAGGGAGAACTGTGCTGAATTACTCCATGAGGCAAGGAGGGAAGGGCAAAAAAGGATGTATTATGATCTCAAGAGAAAGGACAGCTTTTCTCCCATTGGCTGGAGAGTTCTAATTTACCCAGAGACTAAATATGGACCCAGAACACACTTTACCATATTAGGTACTTAAATGCTAATGAAAAGGAAGGGAGGAGACAGGAGGGAAGTGTTCATTTATCTAAAACAATCAAACACCTGCAGTTTTTAGCTCTAGCTCCACTTGTTAGCTCAAAGTCTCAAGTCACAATTAGGGGCAATGGTGGAGGCCACATTCTTATGAGAGCTCTTCACTCGGTTTAGTCCCTCCTCTTTATTTATTAACCTTGGAGGACCTCTCACATGCTTTTTGTTATATTTCCTCAACCATCTTGTTCTCAATCTCCGATCCCTCTGGGTCTGGTTTGTCCTTTTTCTTTACTGGGGCCCATCCTCATCAGGAACCAAAGAACTTGTTTTCTGTTTCATTTCTTGGTCCCACCCTGTGCAGGTCCAAGTCTAACTGGACCTTCCCCTCCAGGTTGTTCAATCTTTCCTCTGTGGAAATCCCAGTCATGTCCTTGAGGTTAAATATATAGCAAAGAAGTCAAGTGATAGGAAATAAGAGCTACACTCAAGCATAATAATGAAGAACGGGAATGAAATTTATTAGGTAAAGCAATGGTAGTAACAAACTCAGACAAAGTTGAAGCTAAAATAGATTTAATCAAAAGAGAAAAAATATGGAGATTATACTTTATGTCAGACATATTTATATTGTTACAGGCTATTTAAAACGTGTATGTGTATATATGTATATATGCATGTGTGTTTTTAAAATGCTGCGTTGTGGTTCACACTCAGTTCCCTCAGGCCTCTCTCTGGGTGTAGATGGCTTTCTTCATCAGTGAACAATTGGCACTGGTTTGAAACATCTCATTGTTGAAGAGAGCCACGTCCATCAGAATTGATCATCATATAGTCTTGTTGTTGCCGTGTATAATGATCTCCTGGTTCTGCTCACTTCACTCAGCATCAGTCCATGCAAGTCTCTCCAGGCCTCTCTGAAATCATCCTGCTGGTCGTTTCTTACAGAGCAATAATATTCCATAACATTCATATCCCATAATTTATTCAGCCACTCTCCACTTGATGGGCATCCCTTCAGTTTCCAGTTTCTAGCCACTACAAAAAGGGCTGGCACAAACATTCTTGCACAGGTGGGTCCCTTTCCTTCCTTTATGATTTCTTTGGGATATAAGCTCAATAGAAACACTGCTGGGTCAAAGGGCATGCACAGTTTGATACTGACTCATATTTGGAATCCTCTCCTATGTTCTGTTGTGCACACAGCAATGTCTTTTTCTATTTGGTCTCTAAGTTATATATATATATATATATTAACCTAGGAACTCCTGGGCAGCCCAAGGACAGCTCAATGGAGGACTGGGCTTGGAATCACGAGGACTTATCTTCCTGAGTTCCAATCCAGTTGCAGACACTTCCTAACCCTGCCTGCCTCAGTCCCCCATCTGTAAAATGAGCTGGAGAAGGCAATGTTCCAGCCCTCCAGTGTCTCTGCCAAGAAAACTCCAAATCGGGCCACAAAGAACCGGAGCTGCCGGAACAAAGATCATGGGGCTTCCTAACTGGTGCAAACTGTCATGATTCGAAGACCCCGGTCCTGGGAGTAGAGATCATTAGCATCTTATTTCAACCATTCTAGCAGAGACATCCCAGGAGAATACCTAGACAGCAGAAGTAAGAAAGAGGAGAAGGGGGGAACCAGCAGTTACAAGCAGGTCGTTCGATCCTCACAAGCCCCTGGGAGGTGGATGCCATAATTAGCCTCGTTTTACAGGGGAGGAAACGGAGGCACACAGTGGGCTGCCCAGGACCACCCAGATCGGGCAAGCACAGAGGGGACTTCCTGACTCCAGGTGCTAGGACGCTGTGGGCCGAGTGACTAGGACCTGGGGTACATCAGTGTAAATTTGGGGTGTCCTAAAGGAAGAGCTGGGGTCAATAAGAAGGTGCACACTGTGGATCTGAGGTGTCCGAAGCCGGGAGTGTCAGCCTTGATGTCCCCTTAATCTCCCGGATTACTCTGAATAGCCTGGAAACCGCAAGCCGGGACCAGCCCTTTGCTAGAGCTGCAGCAGTGTGCGGCTATCCTGAGACCCGCAGCTTCCCACAGTCCCGAGTGGGCCTGGAGAAGTCTCCCTGTGGAGATGCCCTAGTACCTAGGGAAGGAGTAAGAGGGACAGACACTCCTCCAGAGGCGCCCCGCAGGGTCCAGCGCCCAGAGCGCATCGCACCTTAGCGGCGGGAGGGAACAAGAGGGCCGACTCATGAATCTATTTGTCGATAACCCAGTACTTCCTCACTTTGCTGACCAGCCCCTGACAATGGGCCATCATGAGAGACAGGGATGTTGGAATTTATCACTGGGAGTACAGCGCGTTCTACCAGCAGATGAAGGAAATGCGTCCTGTGATTTAACTTAATTTCGACATCGTCCATTATGAGACAAAGAGAAAAATCAAAGTTACAGCTGACAGATTTTTTGTTATCTTTAATGAAACCACCCATCATTTTCATGATTCATTCTTCAACACACTGATTCTTTTTTCCCCCCCCAGGGGCAATTGGGGTTAAGTGACTTGCCCAAGGTCACACAGCTAGGAAGTGTCTGAGATCAGATTTGAACCCAGAGGTCCTCCTGACTTCAGGGCTGGTGCTCTATCCACTGCGCCACCTAGCTGCCCTAACACACTGATTCTTTAGGATTAAATCAAGTAATTACTTGTCAATTTTTAATACTTTTGCAAAATCCTTCATTTAATCGAATTTTTGACATTGTGGTCAGTAAAGGTGCATTTCTACTTTTTTGCATATATTTGTAAGGTTTTTGTGTCAAAAGACATGAAGGGAAATAGGAAAAGGAACACACTTTTATTAAGCAGCTACTTTGTGTCAGGAGCTGGCCTAAGCACTTTACAAATATTATCTCATTGGATTCTCACAACTCCGTGAAGTAGATGCTTTTATCTTGATTTTACAGCTGTGGAATCTGAGGTTGAAGGAGGTTAAGTGACTTGTCCAGAGTCATACAGTTAAGGAGTATTTGAGTCATGTCTTTCTGACTTTGGGTTCAGAATTCTACTCATCATACAATTAAGCTGTCCATTATCAACAACATTCTACATACTCAATAATGGATTTTTAAAAATCAAATATACAGCATGATTAAAATGTTTATTCTAAATTTGATAACCATCAAGACAACAAACTTGTCAAAACACAAAGGAAAAAAATCATAATTTATTCTATTCTGCAGATTTTAAAAAAAATGCATGTGCCAACCTTAAGCAGACCCCAGTGACATCTTCTCTTTGCCCCTGTATCCACTTCTGAATGCTTTTTCTTTAATGTGTTTTTCATGATATTGCTGCTGTCATTGTCATTTACAGTTCTGATCAGAATTTATTATCTTGGTTCTGCTTTCTTTGTGCACTGCGCGTTAGACTTTCCACATTTCTTAGTACACTCCACAAATATAATTGCTTGCAGCCCAACCATACCCACCTTACCTTCACAGGTGACAATTAGCTTTGCCATTCCCTTGGCTTTGGTCATAAGTACAGTTTCTAGAGTTCCAGAAATATCTTGATCCTCCAATAATAACCTCGGAGTTGTTAAATATCACCGGGTGTATCAGAAGCCAGTCTATGATCATCTGGTAACAAATGTTGTATAACAAATGTTGCTTTTCAAAAACATAGCAATTTGGACCTCTATCAGCAACATAAAAGGTGTGGTTCTCCAATACTACCAGTATTTCATCATCTTTAACAACGTTTGTTCACCAAGTGGGTAGAAGATGGCACTCTACATCCAAACGGGTTTAAATCTGCCTTTCTGATTGTTACAATTATTTGGGCGTCTGCTGAAAATTCTGGCTGCTTCTTCCAAGAACTGTCTGCATCTTCTGCCATGTGTGGAAATTTCTACCCATTCCCTATAAAATTTGGATGACATTTTTATCAGACATAGGCAGAGAAAAAACAACTCTGAGCATCCTCTGCAGACTTCCACATTTCTATTGGGGAGCAGGTACCTTTATACCCTCATCATAGTAACCCCACCTTCTTAGGGGCTGAAAGCCAAGGCACAATGCCAGAGGCCTTCAATGGGATGGCCAAATGAAGATCTCCTAAATTCATGGTGGGAGATTTTGAGGAAGGTATCACCCATCTGCTTCTGAGGCCTCATCAACAATTTGATGATATGGTTAAATTTGTGTGGCCGTGGAGCAGCTAGTTGGTGTAGTGGATAGAGCACCAGCCCTGAAGTCAGGAGAACCTGAGCTCAAATCCAGCCTCAGCCACTCAAAACTTCCTAGTTGTGTGACCCTGGGCAAATCACTTAACCCCAATTGTCTCAGCAAAAAAGAAAAAAAAAATTGTGCAGCTGGCACACCCAGGGATTTCTGACCCCAACTTCCAATGTTCCTGAACATTTCCCACTATAAATTCATGAGTAAACATATGAACATCCAAGAAGGTTCCAGAGTGGAATTCTTCTTCTAAATGATAAACCAATCCACTCACAAGGGAAGGGAAAGGTACTTTTTACTTAGCGGTGGGAAGAGGTGTTTTGAGATGTAAGGTTCAAATTCTGGCTGCAATGGCAAGCTATGGCACCTCATTGGGATGTGAGCACAAAGAGAGGGCACCCTCAAGTCTCCGGAAGAACTTTAGAACCGCTTGTGGGATGCAGGCGACCTTGGCCCAGCAGGCGGGCCCTCATCTGAGAAGGCTCTAAGAGCCAAGCGGAGCGCAATTGGCTCAAAAGAACCTGAGATGCACAAAGGCAGAGACCTCCTAAAATGCTCACATGGACCGAGGCCTGTGGCCGAGCGCCCCGAGCTCATGTTGGTCTGGTCAGCCAGTCGGACACGCCATAATCGGCTCTAACACAGTGATGTTGTTTGGTCCACTCCAAGAACCAACGACAGCCACCAGCCAACAAGAACCTCAGACTGTATGGGTTTGAGAAGAACTGGAGCCACCTGTCTCTAATGTGCACAGGGGCAGCCAAGGTGAGAACCAGCCCCCCTCGCTGCACAACCAAAGACCAAAGAAGGGACTGTTGGGGTCTTTCAATGGGCAACCTGAACTCCAGGCTTACATTCATGGGATGGGAGACGGAGGGCATGTTATTACATGTGTAAAGCACTTGAGTCTTGCCAAGCACTCGACATCACCTCTCAGATTCTCAGACAACCAAGGTGAGGCATCTCCCTTATAAATGAGGAAGCTGGGGCTCACACAAGAGTCTGAGCATCTCATTGGCTTCTCCACAGCTCTCCACCCTGGTGATACCTTGGAGCACTAAGGCCGGATGGAAGGGACACTGGTGAGATCTTCCTAACTGTAGCCCACCAAACACAATGAAGGGAAGGGCAAATAGGGGAAGTGGATGAGCTGAATAAGAATGTACTATCTGAGAAAAGGAAATGTGCTTCTGGACCATGGCCTTTATAAAATTCAGGAAGGAACTCTTGGCCAGAGACACACTGCCTGGCACCCTGTAAATGTAATCCAAAGGGCTTTAAATGAAAAGGAACTGTGTACACTTAACAATCTGGATGCCAAAGAGAGCAGCTTCAACATAAGGATTAGGCATTTAACAAATGCTTGCCAGCCAACAGATGGAAAAAAAAAAACAGCATAAATTCAAATAGGACAAGAAACAAGAACAAGAAAAAAGGCCTCAAAAGTAGTCAAGAATGGGCAAGGTAAACAGAAGTCCTGAAAAAAGTAGGCAAACCTAATTTTAGAGGCATCCCTGAGGACTGAAAGGATGAATATGGCCCTGGAAGGCAAATCCTATCCCCCAGATAAAGGACAAGTAAAAGGAAGGGGGAGGGGGAGACAACAATGAACTTTTGGTTAGATGAACAGAAGCAGGAACAGGAGGAACACAACTATCAAAATATGCTACAGAACTGAAAGTGGATGTAAACATCGTTCTTTGTTAAGTTTGGAAGTAAAGAGAAAAATAGAACAAAGGGGAAATAACTAGATGCGATAGAACTTTTTTTTTTTTTTAAAGTACTACATAGAGCAGGGCATGTGAATAGGCAGCTGAGAAAAAAGGAAATTTAAGGGACAAATTGAATATTAAATATTAAGGGAGACGATAAGATTACCAGAGTGACATGTTAAAGTAGACAGTAGGAGATAGAACTGAAAGAAAGAAAAATTAATTTTAAGTAAAAATTTTTTCTGTGAAAGATAGTAAAAGGTTAACAAATGCTGCTGCTAAAATTTTTAACACAATAGAGTTATTAGAATACCATCATTTTCTTTTATGTATAAACTTAGTAATACAAACATCAGTACAACTAAGCTGGCTTTAATTACTTAAATAAATAAAATTCAAAGTAGGAAATGACATTTTTAATTACTCCCCATCAAGTTTATTAACTCTCCATTATTTTTCTTCACATTATAATGGCTCTTCTGATTACTACTTTCTGACTTTTCCTTTATTTCATAAAGACCTTTCCAGATTTTATCATTTTTCTCAAAGTTGTTTCTCTCAATCATATTCTAATATTCCATTAAATTAATAAAATTTAAGAGAATGTTTATTTATAACATGTCTCCTACAGTTAGCCACTTGTTTCTTCCATTATTTTTTTAATTACAAATAATACTGGTATGAAAAGTTTTGAACAATTGTTTTGTATTTGATAACAGCTTAGAAGTATATTTCCCAAAAGAAACGGCAATGATAGAAAAGGTTAAGCATCTAAAAACTTGATTTGACGTGAGCTAGAGTTGTTACTCTAGGAGTGTAACAACTGGGAAGTTCTGATCAAGTTCAGGGATGGAAATGAAACTGGGAAATCCCTGTGGCCTATCTGGTGAATGTAGGTGAGGATAGCAGGGAATCCTATTAGCTGGGGAGAAAAGGGACTGCAGGAAACCTACACAGGAATACTCTCTGCAGAGCCCCAGGCACTATGTACACCAGGAGGTAAGGGATTTATAAAAGGAATGGGGGTGATTTGGGGGTATTAGACCTCAGGTTGACAAGAACTGCTTAGATTCTATTTTCTCCGACTCAAGTCATCATTTATTTATGGGGATATGGGAAGGAGATGCCTAGGGTGTTGAGAGGAAACAGCTTGAAACAATCACTAAAGAGAATTAATATTTATCTGCTTCATTTATGCAAAGGATTCTTAACCGGAGGTCCGCAAACTTGCAAAAAAATTCGTAACTATGTTCCAATATAATTCATTTCCTTTGTAATCCCATATTTTATGCACTCAAAGGCAGAGTTCTAAGGAATCCATAGACTTCAGTAGCCTGCCAAAGTGGTCCAAGACACAAAAAATGAAGAACCTCTGATCTACAGAGTTTTCCTTTCATTTGAATTCTCTAACATTCAGTAAAGGATTGTAGCTCTGGCTGAAATCCTTTTCACATTCATTCTCTATATAAGCTTCTCTCCAACAAGCACTGACCTGATGATCACTGACAAACTATGGTTGAAGATCTTTGCTTATTCATCAGGTTTTTTCCTCCTGTATGAACTAATACTGAGTGAGGTATTTACTTTGGAGGCAAGCTTTCCCTCAGTCATTACATTCATAAAGTTTCTCTCCAGTTTGGATTCTCCACTGTTGAGTAAGGTGTGAACTACAATGAAAGGGCTCCTCAAGTTCAAAAGGCTTCTCTCCTACATGAATACCCTGATGTTCATTAAGTCCTGTGCTCCATTTCAAGGCTTTCCCACATTCATAAGGTCTCTCCCCAGTATGAATTGTCTGATGTTGAGTAAGCTGTGAGCTCTGGGGGAAGGACTTTCCACATTCATTGCATTCATAAGATTTCTTTCCAGTATGAATCAACTGATGTCGCGTAAGGTGCGATCTATGGCGGAAGGCCTTGCCACATTCATTACATTCGTAAGGTTTATCTCCCGTATGAAGTCTCTGATGTTCCATAAGCCCTTTGCTCAGTCGGAAGGCCTTGCCACATTCATTACATTGATAAGGTTTTTCCCCGGTGTGAATCGTCTGATGCACAGCCAGTTGGGTCCCCAAGCGGAAGGCCTTGCCACAGTCACTACATTCATAAGGTTTCTCCCCAGTATGTATTCTCTTGTGACGAGTCAGTTGTGAGCTCTGGGGGAAGGCCTTTCCACATTTATTACATTCATAAGGTTTCTCCCCAGTATGAATTATCTGATGCTGAGTAAGTTGTGAGCTCTGGCAGAAGACCTTTCCACATTCATTACACTTGAAAGGTTTCCCTCCAGCATGAATTATCTGATGTTGAGTAAGCTGTGAGCTCTGTGGGAAAGACTTTCCACATTCATTGCATTCATAAGGTTTCTTTCCTGTATGTATCATCTGATGTCTAGTAAGCTGTGAGCTATGGCGGAAGGCCTTCCCACATTCACCACATTCATAAGGTTTATCTCCAGTATGAAGTCTCTGATGCTCCATAAGACCGGTGCTCAAGCGGAAGGTCTTCCCACACTCGTTACATTTATAAGGCTTTTCTCCAGTATGGATTGTCTGATGTTGAGTGAGCTGTGAGGTCTGTCGGAAGGCTTTCCCACATTCGTTACACTTGTAAGGTTTCTCTCCAGTGTGAATTGTCTGATGGACAGTAAGTTCTGTGCTTCGTGCAAAGGCCTTCCCGCACTCATTACACTCAAAAGGTTTCTCGCCAGTGTGGATTCTATGATGTCGGATGAGCTGTGAGCTATCGCGGAAGGCCTTCCCACACTCACTGCATTTATAAGGTTTCTCTCCCGTGTGAATTGTCTGATGTTGAGTGAGCCCTTTCCTCTGGCGGAAGGCCTTCCCACATTCAGTACATTCATAAGGTTTATCTCCCGTGTGAATGGTCTGATGCCGACTGAGTCCCGTTCTCTGGCGAAAGGCCTTCCCACATTCGTGACATTCGTAAGGTTTTTCTCCTGTGTGAATTCTCTGATGTTGAGTAAGGCCCGTTCTCTGGCAGAAAGCCTTCCCACACTCGTGACATTCATAAGGTTTCTCTCCTGTGTGGATTCTCTGGTGCCGAGTAAGCTTTGAGCTCTGGGGAAAGGCCTTCCCACATTCATTACATTCATACGGCTTCTCTCCAGTATGGATTCTTTGATGCTCAATAAGTCTAGTGCTCAGGCGGAAGGCCTTCCCGCATTCACTACATTCATACGGTTTCTCTCCAGTGTGGATTCTCTGATGGAGAATAAGATGAGTGCTCTGTCGGAAGACTTTTCCACAATCATTACATATATAAGGTTTCTTTTCTCCAGCAGGCATTCGATGATTTTCAATAAGGTCTGAATTATAACTAAAAGACTTACCACATTCCTTAAACTTGGAAAGTATTTTCTTTGAGGAGATTCTACTGCATTTTCTTAGGTCTGAATACAGTCTGAAGCTCTTCGTATGTGTACCACATTTATCGGGATTCTTGCCTATGGATACTCGCTGCTGTGGGAAAAGGACTGGTCCTAGACTAAAGCTTTTGCTATATTTAGTATACTCATAGCCTCTCACCTTATTGGGAGGTTTCATCTTTACTTGTTTAGCACATGTTTCTTCATTGTTCTGATGTTTTTCTAACCTGGAATCCCATTCCCAGTTTTCTCCTAACTTGGAAGCACAGGCACCATTCTTTTTGAGTCTTTCCTCAGATGACTCTTCCACAGCGAGGACCAGCTTTGGGGCCAACTCCTTGATTTCATGCCTTGTCTCCCAATCTAAAAGAAATAAAAGCTGTAAATATCTATTCTCTGCTATTTTTTCTCAATTATACATAAAAGCAATTTAAACACCATTTGTTTTTTAAAATTTTGAGTTCCAAATTCTCTCCCTCCCTCCCATCTCTCTTATAGAAAACAAGCAATTTTATACAAATTATATATGTGTAGTTATGTACAACATATCTCCATATTACTCTGCTGGGTTTTTTAGATATTTTGCATATTCCATTGAGGAAAAATATTCTAAAAATATAATAAAAATGAAATAATTATGCTTTATAGTGATTATAAGACAGTGTTTCACATATCTTAAAATGTGATGTCACACAACTCTAAGTACAATGTATACCCACTTATGGGTGATTGTATATTAGTTGTTACATGTTACAAATCATAAGACTGAAAACCAAACTGATACAATGCCTTTCCCAAAGAATCAATGGCAATACACTGAAAGTTCATTTGCTTCTTCTATGATTATAAGATAATAGTTGGAAACAACAGAAAAGCCACTTTCAGGCTAACATGGAAAACAAATGCAATGCAACAATTTTGCCTTTGTTACGTTTAGAAGAAATAAATGCTTATTAAAAAAAATTACAACTTAACTTTTTGCCCTCGAGATCAGTTATTTAGTTTTGGAGTAAGTTTGTGTCGAGGTTGGTTTAGGGATTTTTAATAAGTCCCCCCCCCCCCACGGGGTCATAAAGGAAGATGAACTCCAGCAATATTAAGATATACCTGTGGGTTCTCTTTTGGACCAATTTTTGGTAGCATGGTACTAGGGGATGCTTGCAATTATGGGACTGACTAAACAACATGTAATTGAGTTACATGACATCTAATATAAATCCACAGATTTAACTGGTGATTTGTGTTGGCTCTAATTCAGCTCTTATTATTGCAAATTGAAAAAAATTAAGGCTGGCAGGTATGTTTTTGTCATATCATTTTTTGGTTTTTATAGAAAAATCTTTGTCTTGTGTTTTGTTCAGTTAGTTGTTTATGGATTCTATAACCTTGAGAGATTTTTTTTTTTTAAAGAAAATGCAGCCAGCCAGAAAAACTGGTAAAAGGCTACATAGAGTTTAGAATATTGGAAAAGATGAACGATATTTCATATTTTAAGCAGCTGCCTCAGTAAGCAGAACTAAGTTGCACTTTAAGCTTTCAGTGGGAAATTAAGTTAAAAAAAGAAAAACCTGCAAGATACTTCCTCCCCCCCCCGCCCCTGTCATTTTCTCTTTGTCCACATTGAAAATATGGAAATAAAGTCAGGTAATTACAAGTGTGTAGAACTGCTAAAAATATATGCATTTTAGTAGATGCTAAACATTTGGAGATTAGGAAGACTGGAGATTAATCCTTAAGGAATCTGGAGATTAATTATTTTTACTAAGCAACATATGCTGAACTATGTTAATGAGTTTGGGAGTACTATTCTAAAATTTAAGGAAAAATAAAAATTTTACTATGTTTAATGGTAAATATGGTAAATGGTAAAAATGGTAAATAATATACCCTACTCTTTCCTACCTATAAGATTGATGGTGTTATTGTTTTAGTGTAATGAAGAGAGGCAGCTCGTCTGAAAGCAAACCCAGAATGAAAGGGAAAAAATAAAACTAGTTGGCAGTTTAAACATACTTGGATTTAATCCTTCCTTGACCATGAAAAGAGAAAAGATTGTTTTAAGTCAGACGCTTTCTGAGCCCTTGCAATCCAGCTCAGGGACCCTTGTACTCTGACTCCTCTCATCCCAGATCAGGCCCCCAATTAAACGTGCCAGAAAAAAACATCCTGGAAAAATGCAGAGAAACCTGAATCATATTTTGTCTCAGAAATTTACTAGCTGTGTGATTTTAAATGACCTCTGTTTGCCTCAAATAAAAGGCCTATAAAAAGGAAAACAATAATGGTATCTATTTCCCAGGGTTGTTGTGAGGACTGAATGATATTGTGATTGTGAAGGGCTTATTAACACGATGCCTGGCAGATAGTAAGCACTAAATGATATTATTGTGATTATCCTCATTATTTCTTCAATTGAATGTAATTACTCCATACTTCGAGAAAACTCTAAGATGGGTTTTGGATGTTATTTGTATAAAATACCAAGGAAAATAAAATTTATGATTTTTACATAGGATTAATCTGGAAATGCATTCAGTTGAATTTCTGCCCTCTAACTAGTATAAGTTTTGTTTTGTGTTTTAAATAAACGATGTTGTTTGTTTCTAAATTCTCTTTTATTATGAATTTGAGATTATTGTATCAGAAATGCTGTTAGGTTTTTTCCTTGTGGATCTGATTTTTCTTATACAGCAAGATAACTGTATAAATATGCATACATATATTCGATTTGTCATATATTTTGACATAATTAACATGCATCAGACTACCTGTCATCTAGGAGAGGGGGGAGAGGGGAAGGAGAGAAAAATTTGGAACAGAAGGCTTTGCAAGGGTCAGTGTTGAAAAATTACCCATGCAAATGTTTTGCAAATAAAAAGCTTTAATTAAAAAATTTAAAAATAAAATAATTTATTTATCTGATTAAAAAAAGAGAAATGCTGTTAGACAAATAACTTCTTTATCTGTTAGATTATGAACTGAGCTGTTAAAAGAATGATAAAAAAGATATTTGAAAATATAAATATTTAATAGGGTATATTTTGTTTTAAAGCAGATAATCAGCTTATTATAATAGAGTTTTTGTTTGAAAAATTTTGGCTATACTTATGAAATTATAAAATGTACAGTGTGGTTTAAAGAGTTAAGGTCATTCATATGAATCAAGTATCAACAATTTGCAGTGTCTGAAACTCCAAAATGTAGTTTTAATTTGTAAGTAAAAAGTTAACAAAATGCTAATTTTTAGAGAACATGAAAAAATCAATAACATTCACGCTCTAAGCTGTAATTTGATATTTTGCTATTTGAGGTAAGAACTTTGGGGATGATTTACTGTTGTTTTATTTTACAAACACAGTTGTCTGAATTATTACAAAGTCAACAGCAGAAAATGACACATGGATGTCTGAACCTAGAAAATGTTTTGAGGACCACCCTGGCAAGGTCTAAGGTGAAATTCTCTTGACTCAGTTTCCTCATTGTGCTATTTCCTTTGTCAAAATGTTCTGGAGACGTCAGATTGGTGTAACAACAATCCTTTCCACTCTGGATGATCTCAACTCACATCCATCATATGCTCACAATCTGTGCTCTTCATCACTGACAGAAACTGCACTCATATAACCATCACAAAATTCTGGTCCTGTGCCCCAAAAGGTGGTCCCAACCCCAAGACTTGAGACAGAAACTTCCCATGGAACAGTCCCAAGGAGGGCTTTCCCGTGCCAAGAAATGCCAGCCATGAGCACTCCAAAGACCTAAGAATGACTGTTGTGGGCCAACCCCTTCTATGAAAGCCCAGTGTCAGCAGCATCAAGCCCTTCTTGTGAGGGGGGAACTTCCTCTTGCAAACATCCTTTTTCCTGACTCTGAATGAATTAAACCTGTTTGTATCCTGATCCTCTGGTCTCCAGCCTGCTCTGTTTTGGTTCTGCCCCTCTACTCCCCCAGGTTAGAGGCTGGTCCTGATCCAGGTGACACCTTTCTGAATAGGAAATTCCCCACCTGGTTAATCCTGTGAGTTGCTTTTGATGCTCAGTGACTACATGATTGGCTGTCAGGTAAGACTCAAGCCTGAAATCAAGCAGAACTAAGAAAGTTTTTTGGTTTTTTGTCATGATATATGTCAAGTTAGTCTGTGCCTTTGAGGGGACAAGTCTTGATATTGTTTTACCTATGTCCTTTTTCTTTCCACAACAAATTTCTGTAATCGGGGTAGGTGAGGAGTAGAATTTTGTTTTTCCCTGAGGCAACTGGGATTAAGTGACTTGCCCAGGGTCACACAGCTAGGGAATGTTAAGTTCTGAGACCATATTTGAACTCAGGTCCTCCTGACTTCAGGGCTGGTGCTCTATTCACTATAGCACCACCTAGCTGCCCCGGAGTAGAATTATTTTTATGAAATTATTTTCCCAATTCTTAGGTTTTTATCTGATGACTTTAAAAAAGACAGAATTCATTTTTTACAATTTATACTCTCGTGAATTTTTTAAGCTTTTTAAATCAAATACAAAGTTTAAGTAAAAATAAAAATAGCAAGTGGTATATAAATATTGAAATTCTCTGAAGTTTCAGGATAGGAGAACCAAATTTAAAAGACTACTACATTGGGTCAAATTATTACTGGCCGATTTTAACCTGGAACCTCTAAAAGTGATTTGGAACTAGAGATGCACGGGGCTCTTGATGCTTGTCCTGATAATAAGGCCTATTACAAAATGCCCTTGGTTCCCTTGGTGACATGTGAATCGCCCTTCTCCAAAATGGTTCATCGTGAACCTTCTAAGTAGGTGACTTCTGTAATTTTGATGATGAATTCATCATCTTGTAGGTGATCATCAAACCTTATAGGTTTGCTTATATGTAACTGATTCATGGGGGAAATTCAAAAGGGAGAAAATCGAGAGAGGTGGGAGAATCAGGGCAGCAAGCGGGCCACGGAACTGTGGGAACTTCATCTTATGACCCAGTCATGGGGCTAGCTCGCTCCAGTTCCAATTCTGTCTTGTTTAAATGATGATGGCATTGAGAAAAAAGCATTACTGGATTGTTTGCCTCCAGCCCTGCATGGCAAGGGCACATACACCTGCTGGAGCGAGCGCAGAGTTTGGGGGGCTCTGGAGAAAGTGGGGGACAAGAGAGAGGTTAGCCTACCCACCAAATCGAAGGGACAGAGCCGCTGAGCTGACCTCGGGTGGATGCCCGTGGAGCCAGGGCAGTCTATCAGCACTGTGCCACCTGAATTGTCGGAGGGAGATTCTGAAGCCGGCCTGCAGGAGGTGTCGGACCCTCAGGGGACCTGGCATCCCAACCTGCTGCAGCTCCGCTGGGCTGCCTACAAGCCTTGCAAAGTGCTCACAGCTGGGTCCGAAGAAGGGCCCTCTCTGGGCCGGTCCGTGGGACATGGGAGACGCTGGCCCGGGAGCACCCCGCAAGGCAGCCAGCCCTGAAGACGGCTCCGGCCGTTCCAAAGCTCCACGGACTCTCTGCGCCTGACTCGGGCAGTCTCCCGAGCCGGACACGCTGTTCTCGGACTGCAACAGCAGGCCGTCCCTTTGGTCCTCTTTCAGCATCAAGGCAACGAGACCCTTAACTAAAAACTTACATCCCTCTGACCAGAAATCCGGTCCTATCCAAAGACTGCCCCCCCCCCCCCGATCAATCAGCCAATGTTCTGGGCTCCTTCTTCTGAATCAGGAGAACTGAACCTACTCCCAGTTCAGAAGGGCCCCCCGCTTTCCCCCAATCACTATGACCTAACGCTGCCCTGTCTCCTTTGACGTATAGAAGTCCCCTCTCCCTGTTCTGGGGGACGTCTGGCCCCAGGCTGCTGAGCCCCAGCAGCTGCTTAACAGCTGGATCCTCTCGGATCCGCCCTTTGTGCCCTCAGTCACTTCTCTTCTCACTTGCCTCGGGATGAGGAGGTAAAGGCGGGAGGGAGGAGAAAGCGGGGAGCCACCCACGTTTGTTGGGCTAGAATTGGGGAGAACAATGATGAGGGGCTGGAACTCAGACGGGCAGAAGGCGGCATCCGGGAGCCGGGGCCCACCCCGGCCGGGCTCCCGCGGCTCCCCAGGAGCCGTGCTCTCCCACACTGGATTCCAACTCAGAATCCTCAATCCGGTGAAATCAGAGTGACGGACGCAGAGAAGAGGTCCATCTCCTCCACGGAGGCGGGAGGGGAGTGAGAACAGCTTCAGCGAGCAGACCCCAGATAAGCCCCCAAGAATCACTGCTCCCTAAGACTGTCTCCCGGAGGCAGGACTCGAATCCAGGCCTCTCCCCCAAGCTCTTTTCTGGGAACTAAGAAAACACACACAGGGATAACCTCCCCACCTGCAGTCCGGCCCTGTCAGGACGCAGGTCGCCAGCGAGCCATCCACAATGGCAAGAGTTTAGAAAAGCGAGCCCCAATATCTGAGGGGCTGGGCAGCGGCAGCCACAGAGAGGGAGCCCCCAAGACCTGCTGGGGAGAGCCACTTCCGGGGGCAAGTATGAGCAAAGGCACCAAAGGGATGTGGGCCCAGGGACCCCTGCAGGGACCAGGGGCACTGGGGCAGAGAAGCCATGGACTCTCCTACAATCTGCAGGGCAGCTTCGCTTCAAACTCCGAAAGGCGAAGCGACCCAGGACCCCATGGCGGAAGTCGTGGCCAGCCACCCCCCCTTCGGCGCCCTCATTTAACCACAGCCCCCCCATGGGGAGCCTGAAGCGCGGAACATGAGACAAGGGGCAGAGGGCCCTGACGGGACACTTCTGCTCTCACTGGGATGGAGCAGCTGTTGGAACTGAGAAAGGGAGTGAGCAGCTAAGGCAGGGGAGACCACAGAGGTTCATCCCCAGATTGGGGGTGCCCCCCAGGGGGGTCTGCTCCCCCGGAGAGGCACACTCACCTGCGCCTCCAACGCCGGGGCCGCCTCCCTCCGGCCTCCACGGTGCTTCCCCTCGCTCCAGCTGAGAGATCACAGCCGGCTTGGAAATGCTGAGCCCTGCTCAGTGGGAACAAGAAAAGGTTGGGGATGGAGCGCCAGAGCCTGCCGCGGTCCTGGCCCTGCTCTTGTGGGAAAGGGGGACAAGGAGATATGCTCTCCTTGTGTGCAGGGGAGGGGGCTGGGGCTCCCTGGGGAAAGCCTGGCTCACAAAGAAAATATCTTCCGCCCCTGCCCAAAGGACGCAGGGAGCACCACAGAGCGGCCATTCCGGGGGAGCCGGGCTGTAGAAGCATTCGTGGTGCCCACATGGGATGTTTCTGGGCAACCTAAGACCCCAGGGGAGCAAGGTCCTGGCTGCCCCTGCCCGCAGCACCCCCCTGACCCTGGGCCCCGGGCAGCCTGCCATCCTCACCCAGGCACACCAGGTTCCGGTAGTTCTCCAGCATCACCTCCCGGTACAGCTCCTTCTGGAGGGGGCCCAGCTGCCCCCACTCCTCTGGGGTGAAGGTCACGGCCACATCACCAAAGGTCACCGACTCCTACAACACCAAGGACCGAGGGGCTCATCCACGGATCGTCCCTGGCCTGGATGCCAAAGGACGGCTAGGAGTGATCGATGTTCGGGGTCTGGGGGGTGACCCCAGGGATGCTAATTCGTGCAGGAGAACTACAGCCAGTCCTCCCTCCCCTGGCTTTCATGGCACCCCCACCCAGTGACCCCCAGGACTGCAGCACTCTTGGGAACCCCCATTCTGCTGCCCAGAAAAGTGGTCTGGGAAAAGCTCCCCAAAGGAGCAGAAGGAGGCAGGTTCTAGGCGCTGGCCGGCGCTGCAGGACCTCCCACCCCTTCCTCAACGAGCTTCACCCCATTTTTTGTCTAACGCTTGTCTGGATATGGCTGTCTGCCTGCTGCCCCGCCCCCCTTAGAGTCGGAACAGCCCGAGGGTAGGAGTCCCACCCCTGCCTTTACTGAGCCCATCCCAGGTTCCTGGGGACCTCCCATGATCAGATCAGAAAGGGCAGAGCCGGCTTCCCCACATGCTGGGCTCCAGCCGTAGCCCCTCATGTGCCAGGGCCACCCGGCAGGGGCTGCCATCTCCCTCCTGGTCCTGGGCATTCCCAGCAGGGAGGCTCAGATCTTCCCCTGTCCTCCCTCTCCCCCACCAGGGACAAGGCCTGCTGCTGCTGCGGGCCTCCCCCACACTTCTCTGTATTAGCTGCCCCCTCCCCAATCACCCCCGACTCTGCCCGGCCGGACCCGGGAACCGTCCAAGGACCAGAGATATTCCGGGGCGAGCCTCCTCCAGGAGCCTGGGGCTCCGCGCCTCTCAGCCAGCCCGCCTCCTTTCACCTCCCGGGGATCTCCGACACCCCGGAAATGCCCCTCCAGTCCGAGTGCCAAATGGGCCTGCCCGTCCTGGGTCCGGGGCCTGGCACCCGCCTCTGCGACTCACCTGGGGGGGCCAGGCTGTCAGGGGCACCGGGGCCATCCCGCGGCCGGCCAGCTGCCGCCTCTGGGGGAGACCGCGGGGTCGGGAGAGCTGGGGGAGAAAAGGGAAGCGTGAGCCAGAGCTCGGCGCCCAGGGACCCCCGCTAAGATGGGACCCTTTTCCCCCACCCCGCGGAGGTGAGCCCCTCCCCCCCTCCCCCCCTCCCCCCCTCCAAGGCTGTAACCTAAAACCAACAGGGGGAGGGGGACTTAATCAATTACACGGCAGGACGTCCTGTCCCCCACAAACCCGGCACGTGTCTGGGCACGAGCTCCAGAAATGAAGGCACATGGACATTCGTGGGGGTCAGTGGAGACCGGCCCCTCCCCCCTCGGACTCAGCAGGGGCTGAAGATGGGGATAAGAGCCCCCAAGGGGAAGAAATGGGCTGGGACCCGGGAGTTCGGGAACGGGGCGGGGTGAGGGTGAGGACAGAGGAGCCCTCCCCCCCAGCGGGAGGAGCAGCGGAGCTTCTGATTGGCTCGGAGACCGCGCCCCTCCCAGAAAAACCAATAGATGCGGCGGTTCGAGAGAGGGGCGGGGCCATGAGGCGCTGGGAGGCGGACTGCGCATGCTCGACTCGCCCCTCCCTTCAGAACCAATCCCCCCTGCCCCCGCCCCCGGCTTCTTAAGAGGCGCTTCCCGTTCCCCGGGCTCAGGCCGTCCCGGCCCTCGGACGCCACTCACCCCGGCTTGAGACGCGGGGCTCGGCCCCGACCCCGGCAGAAACTGCGGACGGGGCAGACCCGAGGGGGGCCGAACACTGAGGACGCAGAACAGGCGGAAACAGAAATGACGCAAATAGCGCGACGCCGACTTCCTATTCAGGGACCTACCGGTCCCCTCTCTGTGGCAACCCGGGCAGGGTCGCGAAAGGCATGCTGGGAACTGTAGTCCCAGCGCCGAAGCCCTACAGCTCCCTTCCAGGCAGATGAAACTGAGTCACGGGGCAGACCGGGGCCCCGCGCCCTCAGACCCAAGTCCCTCGGCTGGGGTGAATGCACCTCAGTTAGGTGCTAGCTGTGAGACCCTGAGCAAATCTCTTCAACCTATTTGCCTCAGTTTCCTTATCTGTAAAAGGAGCCGGAGAAGGGAATGGCAAATGCTCCAGGATCTCCGCCAAGGAGATATGGGGGAGGGGGTTGGGAAGGGGGGCCGAAAAGAGCTGCGGAGAAGGGCCGAGAGACGTGGGGATGGGGCGGGGAGGACTGGGGGGCTGCCTACAAGGACAAGGGGAACTTGGGGGATAACGGGTTATATTGGGGGCATGCCGGATTGGGGGTGACTCCGCGACATCCTGTGGTTTGGGCAGAGGAGGGGGGGGTCAGGAAGGGGACCAGGGCTGGCTAGACGGAGCCGAGAGTCATCCCGGAATAGATGAGCCCAGGGACGAGTCTTGGGGCGCGCTGTGGCCAGTGAGCTTGGACAGCGGCGAAGACCAAGGAACAGTGAAGAGCGCGGGAAGGACCAAGACAGAAGGGGTCCCCAGGAGAAAGGGGGAGACCCCAGGAGAAAGGGGGAAACCGAGGAAAGTACATTTTCTCGTAGCTTAGATGTCTCTTTTTGTGAATTCGTATGCTAGGGCATTTGGAGTATATGTTTATTACTGATATTGGTTGGATGTGTGTGGTTCCTTTTGGCATAACATATTTCTGTTTACCCCTTTTTATTTTTTTGAATGTTTGTATATAATGATGGAGTACCCGTTTTTTTTTTTTTTGTGTGTGTGTGTGTTCACCTTAATACATGGTTTAAAAAAAGATTTTCTATCCCCTCAGTTTCATTTTGTGAATATCTATTTTTTAAATAGTTTCTTATAAGCAACACATTATAGGGTTTTGCTTTGTTTTGTTATCCAGTCTATTCTTCATTTTATTGAATTGTATAATTCATTCACATTTGAATTTATAGGTGTTGGGTTAATATTTTCTTCCATCCAAAACTGATTTTTCAAGTTATGATTTTTCCCCTTTTCTGCAATAAAGTGTTCTTTTCCTTCAGTTCCTATAGGTTAATCTTTCTTTAAGGTAGCTCTTTTCCAGTAGGCTCTCTTCCTACCACTTCCTCTCATTTGTTACCTCTTTGCCTTACGGTTTTGTTAATTCCTTTTTCTCTTCTGCTTTTATCTGGTTATATAATTCTTCTTCCCCACTTTTTTTTCTTTCTGGCAAATAGTTTTTCCCATTCCTCTCCTCTTTTCAAATAATCTTGTTCATTAATTTTAAAATTTCAGGATTTTTATGTCCCTTTCCAAAAAGGATTTCTTACTGTATTTATTATCCACCTCTGTCTACTTTAGATCCTTATCTGATTCATGACTACTATAATTATCTGTTCTCTCTTTTCTCTGCATCTCATGCAAACAAAGCTTCCAAGATAACCATTCTAGGTTCTCAACTTGTCATGTCATGGCTTGCCCAGGGATTTCCCTTTTCAATTGTACTTCATTTTTAGACTAATGGCAATTATTTTAAGTATCAAAAATAATATCCCTTCTTTCCCTTCACCATCAGCTTGATTTGACATTAGAACACTACACGTTTTTCCCCTATTCCTCTGCTCCTCTCCCCATTTTTCTTGTACCCTCCCTGTTGTAATGTCATTTCCCTAAAACAACATTGCTTCACATGTAAACAGTGTTGCCAGCTTGTGTCCATAATGTTCCCACCTGCCTCTTCACTGTTACCTCCACCAGATTTCTACCTAAACTCATCACTTTGTGTGCATTTAGAAAGAAGTCTTACTGCTTTCTGCAGTCCACCTGTCGTTGCTGTCCTTGGTGGCTAGATTTCATCACTCTTGCATTTATGTTGTATGGAGTGTTTAAGGGGAAAAATAATCTTATCAGTTATGGTTTTCTTTCTGAGAATGTTAAAATGCTCCTTTATTGTTGAAATCTGCCTTTTTATGTATGATTAAGGTCAAGATTTGCAGGGTGGGTCACCCTGGGCTGCATCCCTACCTCCACAGCTTTTCAGAACACAGTTCCATTTTCCCATTTTCTAATGGGTGCATTACTCAAATGCTCCTCCCCTCTTTTTTTTTTTTTTAAAGATCTTTCTCCTTATGGCTTACAGAATTTATTTCTTAACTGAATTGTTACAAATTAATCACTATGTGTTTGGGGCTAGCAGCTTTGGTTTTTAGTTTTTGTGTGCTTTGGAGGAAGGATGATCTGTTAATTCTTCCAACTAGAATTTTATATTCTTTGTTGAGAAAATCTGGGCAATTCTTTTGTTATTTTCTTCATTGTTGTGTTAAGGGTTTTTTTTTTTTCCTATTGCATTCTTCTAAATTTATAGTCCTTAGGTTGTCTCTATTCATCCAATCTTTGAGATCAGTGTGTTTTGCTTACAAAGCGAGTATCTATCTATCTATCTATATTTTTTGCTTTTTTTTTTTTTTTGCTGAGGCAATTGTTAAGTGACTTGCCCAGGGTCACACAGCTAGGGAATGTTCCACTGCGCCACCTAGCTGCCCCGAGTATCTATATTTTTTAATGATAATTGGCTTTTGCTTCTTCCAGATTGCCCTTCATTTGTTAACTTGCATTCTCAATCTTTTGCTCTCTCATTTCTTTGATGAGGCTTGTCCTTGCATTCAGATGTTTCTGATGTTCATTATTTTTGTCATGTGGGTCAATTCTTAGGAACAACATACTGTGATTCCAATCCCTATCTCCTCAAATCCCACAGGGTCCTGTCTCAGGGTTTCCTTTCTTTTGCTATTTTTATTCACAGATGTCTGAACTCATTTACTATTATTACTATTAGCTATTACATGCCAAGAACCAAGCTAAGCCCTGTTCAAGTATTATCTTATTTGATTCCAAGAATCTTGGGAGGTAGGAGCTTTTATTGTGCTCTCAGGTCTACCGAATGTATCACTTAGCTGCCCCAGATCTGGAGATCATATTTCCTTCTATGACTAGTATTTTTACTGTTGATTTATCTGCTTATGTTCAAGGTCAATTCAGCAGTTACTTTTCTAAAAATGTTTTCTGTTTTGATGTTATAAATATCGGCCTCCCAGAATATACTAGATATAACTTTAGGCTCAAATCTGGGGTTTAGTGTTCCTTGTATGGAGGAAATAAAAATCTAAATTTGATTTAAATTGCATTTGAATACCTTTCTCCTCCTCTTCTCAAAAATTAAGTATATTTTCCCCATTTTGGAGAGACCCTCTATGTGAGCTAAACTTAAGCTTTAAATAATCTTCCTGGGTAATCTAAAAAGTAAAAACATAGGGTGGCAAAATATCTCAGGGATGAATAGGATCTATGACTATGACTATGGACCTACAATTGGTGACTCCCTTAGGGGGAGAGGTAGATGGTAAGGGATACAGTCTCTAAGGCCTGATATTGGATACTGTCATACTGGCCAAAATAGAACTTATTTTCTTTCTCCCTAAACTTGTTCATCCTTCAAAGTTCTTTATTTCTATTGTAAGCATACCCATGCATCTAGCCACATGATGTACAAGTGAAGTCATCTTCAGCTCATCTGTTTTCCTTCAGGTTTTATTAAAAAAAAAAAAAAAAAAAAAAAACACCTTGTCAACTCACCTTCACAGGAGTTGGGCAAAGGAGCAGTGGGAAGAGTGCTGGATTTAAAGCCTAAGAACCTGGATCAGATTATGACATTGTCCCTTACTGCCAGGGTAACCTTAAGGGGAAACAGCTCCTTGGGTTTCAGGGGTTTTTTTCATTGTAAAATGAGGAAAATGGACTAGATGATGTAAAACCTTCTTTGAGCACTGACCTAAAGACATATCTCCCATTTCTATTTAAATTTTTATTTTCAATTCCACCATTATACATCTGAAGACATGAAAAATATATTTCCACATTAGCCATGTTATCAAAAAATGAGTGAAAAAATATGCTTTAGTTTGCAGTCTATCAATTCTCTCTAGAAGTGGCTAACATTTTTTTTCATCATGAATCCTTTGGAATTGTCAGGGATCATTATATTGATCTGAGTAGTAAGATTTTCATAGTTGATTATCATGGTAATATTGCTGCTATTGTGTATAGTGTTCTAGTTCTGTTCACTCCACTTTGTATCAGCTCATACAAATCTCCCCAAGTTTTTCTGAAATCATCTTACAGCACAATAGTATTCCACCACAATCATATATCCCCTATCTCTGATGGGCATCCTGTTTCCAATTCCTTGCCACCACAAAAAGAGCCAATATAACTTGTTTTGTGTATAAGGATCCTTTAACTTTGGTCTTTTAGGGGTACAGACCCAGAAATAATAGTCCAATATCAATGAATATGTAGTTTTATAACCGTTTGGGCATAGTTCCAATTTATTCTCCAAAGTAGTTGGACCAGTTCACAATTTCATCAACATGCATAATAAGTCCACTTATTTTTTACCACCAGCATTTGTCATTTTTCCATCATGAGAGTTTTGAAGTGGTACCGAAAAATTGTTTAAATTTTTTATTTCTCTAATAATTAGTGATTTAGGGCATTTTTTCATGACTACTGAAAGTTTTGCTATCTTCTGATAACTTCACATATTTTGACCATTTATCAATTGGAGAATGGTTCTTTTTTTTTTTTTTAATAGATTTGACTTATTTCTCAATGTATCTGAGAAATGGGACTTTTTTTTTTAGAGAAACTTTTTTCACCAGGTTTCTCTTTCCTCCCACATTAGTTTTGTTTGTGCAAATCCTTTTAATAAAAATTACCCACTTCATCTCCTGAAATAGTTCATCTTTCGTTTAGTCATAAATTCTTCCCTTATCAAGAAATCTGACAGGTAATTTTTTACATACTCCTCAATTTCCTTATGATATCATTGTATAAATCACATTGATCATAGCTTGGTATAAATGTAAGATGTTGGTCTAAGCCTTGTTTCTAGCAGACTACTTTCTAGTTTTCCCAGTTTTTGTTGAATAGTGATTTCTTGGCCCAATATTTTGAATCTCTGGGTTTATCCGACACCTAGATTACTCTGGTCATTTATTTCTATACACTGTGCACCTAATCTATTCCTTTAATCAGCCAATCTATTTCTTATTCGTTATATTGTTGAGCACTTTTTTGTAATGTAATCTAACCATTACATTGAGTTCTTAATTACACTGAGAACTACACCCTCCTTTTTCACCCCCCAAAAAATTCCATTAATATTCTAGATCTTTTTGTTTTTGACAACTTTTACTATTTTTTGTAGCTCTATAAAATAATTTTTGGTGCTTTTCTATGGCAATAAATAACAATTACTTTTAGGTGGTACTGTCATTTTTACTGGGTCAGCCTTCCCACAAGCATTTGTTTTTTCAATTATTTACATCTGTCTTTATCTGTCTAAAATGCTTTGTAATTATGTTCATATACTTCCTAGGTGTATCTTGTCTGGTAGATTCCCAAATATTTTAAATTGTCCAGTTATTTTAATTGGAATTTCTGTGCTTCCTGGTTCTGATGGTTCCAGTGTCAGTTACGGAAGTAGCTTGGGCAGCTGTGAGACCCGCACAGGCAGGTTTTCCTTAGGCTGAGCCAGAAAGTCACAGAACGATGCAGTCAGCTCCTCGGGCACATCAGAGATGACGTATCATGTGAAGGACACCAGAATAATGCATGTCAGCAGCAGTTCTTGCTTTGCACTCCAGGAAACACGATGCTCCACTCAGAAGTCTGATGGCTGAAAGGTTGTTGAAGTCCGCTTTGGATCCTCAGCTCCTCGCACTCAACTCCTCCCAAAGCTTTTTCTTAAAGAAGACTGGATAGGCTCTTGAACTAACTCCATTTTCTCTTTGTAGCTGATGGTCTGAACCCTAAGTCACCTCATGCCCCCATGCCAGCTTTTCCCTGTTGGCATCCCCCTTTCCAACTGGGTCATATTTCCCCTCAGACTCATTGAGGGCAGAGTCTATTATTTGTAGCCCCAGCCCTCAGCACAGCACCTGGCCCATAAGAGGTGTTTAATTAATGTTTACTGAATTGTATGTTAGAGAGATAAACAATGACCATATTAGGGAAGGCCTAGAATTCTATGGTGGGGAGTTCATATTTTCTCACAGAGGTAAAGAGGGAATGATAGACCTGCACCTTTGAAAGATTATTTCATCCATTTTTATGCAGGGCAAATTGAAGTATGAAACAGAAACAGAGCCATTCCAGGGCTTGAATTGGCCCCTGTGAGTTAAGAGACAGGAGCATGGCTAAGTCAAAATGGCAAGAGCACTTTCACTAAGTTCTCCCCACATTCCTCTTTAAGCAACTTTTTAAAAGTACATCAGAACAAATGCTAACAGGGAAGACCAACAAACACTGACAGTGAGCCATTTTTCCAGCCCAGTGCAGCCTAGGACGACCAGCTTACAAGCAGGGAGCCCATTTACTTCTGTTTAACAGTTTGCTTCTTCAAAGCATAAACAAAATTAAACATGCTAGAAACAAAATTGCCTATATATTTTAATATTCCTTTTTTTTTTAAAAAAAATACTATTATTGGGGGCAACTACATGGTGCAGTGGATAGAGCACCAGCCCTGAAGTCAGGAGGACTTGAGTTCAAATCTAGTCTCAAATACTTAATACTTTCTAGCTATCATTTAACCCTAATTGTCTCAGCAAAAAATAAAAAAAAAACTACTATCATTACTCACAAACTCACACCAACCTTAAAAAAAGCCTTTCCTCATAATAGATATAATTTAAGCAAAATAATTAAATTGCCTATGCTTTAAAATTAACCTAATTGTTTACCCATACTTTATCACCTCTCTGAATACTTCATTGCCAGTTTTCTATACTCATAATTGCTTATTGTTTTGACAAGTAGTGTCTTTCAAAGTTGTTTTATTTTAAATTATGATCGTTATATAGATTGGTTTCCTGTTTTTGTTCACTTCACTTTCCATCAGTTCATACAAGTCCTTCTAATTTTCTCCAAATTTATTGTGCTCATTATTCCTTATAGTACAGCAATATTCATTTCATTCATATGCCAAATTTTGGTGATTTCTCACTGGGTGGACATCTGCTTCATTTACAATTTGTTGTTACAATAAAAAGTGCTGATATAAAAACTTGCAAATATAGATTCTATGTATCTCTGACTTTGGGGGGATAGAGGTAGTGAGACTAGATCAACAGTTTAGTAAATTTTAGACTCATGTCAAATCACTTTATAGGATAGTTGGACCAATTCATATCTCCCTTAATAATGCATCAGTATTATGTTATCAGCCCATCAAACAATGTATATTTTTCACCTAAATCTTTTATCTTTATTACATTCATAGTTATCCATTCATAAGTTTTCTGTACAGTAGGAACTGATTTATAGTTAGATCTATAGGGCTGCTAGGTGGAAACAGGATGACTCATCATCCTGAATTAAAATCTGGCCTCATTCAATACCTGTGTGAGAGCCAGGGCAAGTCACTTAACCCTGTTTGCTTTTTTAAACTTTATTTTTAAAAAACACTTTAAAAAAAGGAGCTGGCAAATAGCAAACCATTCATATCTTTAGCAAGGAAACTCCAAATGGGATCATGAAAAGTTGGATATGACTGAAATGAACAAGTTCTGTGCTTTGAAGGGCTTTCCATATTCATTAAAAGCAAGTTTCTCTCTCCAGTATAGATGTGGAAGAATAAGGCATCTAGAAGAAAAACCCTTCCCTAATAATTATTAAGTTTCTCTAATATGAACTCTTATGTTGAGAAAATGTTCTCTATTGAAAGACTGTTCTCTAGTAACATTTAGCTGTCTTAAAATAAGGTGTGTGCTGAGAGAAAAACTGATGTTCATTACATTCACAAAATTTCTATCTCCTATAAAACATATGATGCTGAATAACCTATGGCAGTACCACCTTAATGACTCTCCCACATATTATTTTTCTAATGTCAATTCTTTAGAGTAAATTCTGTGTTCTAATAAAAAGCAGGCTCACATTTAATGAATTTAGGTTTCTCTCTATTATGAATTAGCTGATATACACAAGGTTTCCTCTTTTATAAAGAACTGAAAAAATTCATTATATTTTGCAAGGCTTTTCTTCAAGATAAATTCTGATATCCAATAAATTTTAAGCTTAGGCCAAAATGCCAAGTAAGAGAACACCACTCAATTCTTAAAAGGCAAATGTGGCATTGCAGAAAGATCTTGTCTCAAAGTCAGAAAGATTTGGTCGCAAGTACCACCACTGATACACATACTTGTGTTTACCTGGAGACATAAGTTGGTTTTCCCAAGCAACTCACTAAGGCTACATGTTGCAGAGAAGCACAAAGCCTAATTCCGTAGTTTCTTCATCTAGGAGTTTCCTATATCAATTAAGCAACAGGTCCAGTCCCTAAGCCTATCTCTTGTGAGTTTTCTAAAGTACACTGTGGTTTTCTCAAGCAGATCTTTCCACATTCATTACATCAAAGAGTTTACTAATAGAAATACTATAAGGCTCAGCTGGAATGCCTACTCACCTTCAATATACTTATAAAGTCTCTCTCCAGAATGAATTGGCTGATGTCAGAAGGAAGCTCTCGACTCTGAAATGCCTCCCCGTGTTTATATGGTATCTTTCAAGTAGGAATTGCCTAAAGCTGAATAAGACTTAAGCTCTGGTCGAGTGCCTTTCCACATTCGTTAGACTTCCCTCTAGTATGAATTGTCTGATGTGCCATAAGATGTGGCCTCTGTCGGAAGAACTTTCCACATTCATCACATTTGTAAGGCTTTTCTCCCAGATGAATTCTCCGATGGAGAATAAGCTGGGAGCTCATTCTGAAGGCCTTTCCACAGTCCTTACAGTCATAAGGCTTCTCTCCAGTATGACTCCTCTGATGGGCAGTAAGATGGGCAGTTTGGCGGAAAAATTTCCCACACTCATTACATTTATAAGGTTTCTCTCCAGTGTGAATTCTCTGATGGAGAATAAGTTCTGCATTTCGGCAAAAAATCTTCCCACATTCATGACATTCATATCGTGTTTCTCCATTGTGAATCTTCTGGTGCAGAGTAAGACTTCTGCTGCGAACAAAGACCTTCCCACACTCACTACATTCATAAGATTTCTCTCCTCCAGAATGAATTCTCTGATGCTGAGTAAGGTCTGAACTCTGACGGAAGGCCCTTTCACATTTGTTACACTTGTACGGTTTCTCTCCCGTATGAATTCTCTGATGTGAAATAAGATGTGCATTTTGCCGGAAGAACTTTCCACATTCATCACATTTGTAAGGCTTTTCTCCCAG
>JAJPUD010003501.1:168383-220397 GCA_023553655.1 Myrmecobius fasciatus
CTGAAGGCCTTTCCACAGTCCTTACAGTCATAAGGCTTCTCTCCAGTGTGACTTCTCTGATGGGCAGTAAGATGGGCACTCTGGCGGAAGAATTTCCCACAATCATTGCATTTGTAAGGTTTCTCCCCAGTGTGAATTCTTTGATGGAGAATAAGTTCTGTGCTGCGGCAGAAAGCCTTCCCACACTCCCTGCATTCATATGGTGTCTCTCCAGTGTGAATCTTGTGATGAAGAGTAAGACTTCTGCTCTGGACAAAGAGCTTCCCACACTCACTGCATTCATGAGATTTCTCTCCTCTAGCATGAATTCTCTGATGTTGAAAAAGGTCTGAGCTCTGGCGGAAGGCCCGTTCACATTTGTTACACTTAAATGGTTTCTCTCCAGAATGGATTTTCTGGTGCGCCTGAAGGTTTGTCTTCTGCCTAAAGACCTTCCCACAGTCATTACATTTATAGGGTTTTTCCTTGAGATGGATTCTCTGATGTCTATTAAGTTGTGAGCTCAATCGGAAGGCCTTTCTACATTCCTTACATTCGTAAGGTTTCTTGGCAGCATGATTTCTCTGATGGGCAGCAAAAAGTGCAATCTTATAAAAGAACTTCCCACACTCATTGCATTTATAAGGTTTCTCCTCAGTGTGAATTCTTTGATGGAGAGTAAGTTCTGTGCTTTGACAGAAAGTCTTTCCATATTCATAGGATATCACTCCAGTATGAATTTTCTGATGAAGAGTAAGACTTCTACTCTGGGTAAAAGTCTTCCCACATTCACTACATTCATAAGGTTTATCTCCAGTATGAATTCTCTGATGTTGAGTAAGGTCTGAGCTCTGGCGGAAGGTCTTTTCACATCTATTACATTTATATGGTTTCTCTCCAGCATGAATACTCTGATGTATATTAAGGTTTGTTTTCTGACTAAAGCCCTTCCCACATTCATTACATTTATAAGGTTTTTCTCCAAGATGAATTCTCTGATGTATACTAAGCTGTGAGCTCAGTCGGAAAGCTTTCCCACATTCACTACATTTGTGAGGCTTATCTCTGGTGTGAATTGACTGATGTTCAGTAAGCTTTGCTCTCCTGTGGAAGACCTTTCCACACTGATTACACTCATATGGCTTTTCCCCACTATAAATTCTCTGATGTTGAGTAAGGTGTGAACTCTGGTGGAAGGCTTTCCCACATTCATTACATTCAAAAGGTTTCTCTTCCATATGAATTCTCCAGTGGAGAATAAGGTTTCTGCTCTGGCTGAAGGCCTTTCCACATTCCTTACAATCATAAGGCTTCTCTCCAGTGTGACTTCTCTGATGTACAATAAGATGTGAATTCTGGTGGAAGAACTTCCCACAGCCATTACATTTATATGGTTTTTCTCTAGTGTGAATTCTTTGATGGAGAATAAGTTCTGTACTTCGACAGAAAGCCTTCCCACATTCACTACATTCAAAAGTTTTTTCTCCAGCATGACTTTTTTGATGTACTGTAAGACGTGCACTCTGGCAGAAGAACTTTCCACATTCATTACATTTATATGGTTTCTCTCCAGTATGGATTCTCTGATGAAGGGTAAGTTCTGTACTTCGACAGAAAGCCTTTCCACATTCATTACAATCATAGGGTGCATCTCCAGTGTGAATTTTCTCATGGAGAATAAGGCTTCTACTCCGAGTGAAAGCCTTCCCACACTCATTACATTCATAAGGTTTCTGTCCAGTGTGACTTCTCTGATGCACACTGAGATGTGCACTTTGACGGAAGAATTTCCCACATTCTTTACATTCATAAGGTTTCTCTCCAGTGTGAATTTTCTGATGGAGTAGAAGATTTCTGCTTCTTCGGAAGAACTTCCCACATTCATTACACTTATAGGGTTGTTCTCCAGTATGAATTCTCTGATGTTGAATAAGCTCTATGTTCTGATGGAAGACCTTGCCACATTCACTACATTCATGAGGTTTCCCCCTAGAATGAAGTCTATCATTTTCAGTAAGATCTGAATTGTAACTTAAGAAGTCACCAAGTTCATTCTGTTTTAAAATATTACTCTTAGAAGAAGATCTAATGTATTTTTTAAGATCTAGATGTGGGCTTAAGCTTTTCCTATAAATATCACATTCACAGAGGCTTTTTTCTATGCTTACACTCTGTGATGGAAAAAGTGTTGGCCCTAATATGAAGTGTCTGCCATTTTTTTCATGTTCATTGCTTTTCACTTCATCTGGAGGTTTGTTTTGGATCATTTTTATTTGCTGGAAAAGTTTTTCATTATTACTCTGCTTTCTTTCTGACATGGCATCAAATTCACAGACTTCTTCCAACTTGAAGAAATAGGCACTGTCGCTTATAAATCTTTCTTGGGATGAGTCTTCCAAAGAGAAGCCAAGCTTTAGAAATGACTCCTTCATTTCCAGCCTAGTCATCAAATCTGAAAGAAATTAAAAAACATATTCTCTCATCTTCCTGCTCTCATCCGTATCTTCTATCAAGATCACATTTAAAATGAATGAAAAAACAACAACCCACCAATAACAAAATTATATCAGGAAGAGTTGTGAAGGAAATTCTGTAACAATGTTACAGAAGTTTTTTATATGTGAATGTAAAGTAAATATATGCAAGTAAATATATATTATTACTAACATTATTTAGGGTTAGGGAGGCAAGTTACCTAGAAAACACAAGAATCACTTTCATTTTTATTTCTAATAGTAATAAAATCACACACAAAATTTAAACAGAAACATCATTTCTAAAAACCAAAAAATATTGGGGAATTGAGCTACCTAGAAATATACAAGTGACTCTATATGACAAATATAAAACAATCAGCCATAGCTGAAATAAAACTCTAAAGGATTAGATTAGAGAGGCCTTTAAAGTTCAGGGATAACACAAATTAAGAGAGTACATACTCCAAAAATAAATTACTACTTAATACAAGAGGTTTATCCATAGAACTATAGAAAATCAAGAAATGTATATGAGGAAATATTAAAACAGAAATAGTACTGGGCACACTAGGGAAAAAAAAAACTATAAATAAAAGATGGTATCAAATCCCAGACTTTAAAATCACAAGTGATCTTTAGCATAACAATCTGATACTTGACATAAAAATGAAAAAATAAATCTCACATTCTAATGAAGACAACATGTAAATAAGTAGAAATTTATGCCAAGAAAGTCAGGAAGCAGAGATCAAGAAGGGAGAACTTTCTAGGCATGATGGGCAGTCAGAAACCCTATTCCACCCAGAGATGAAGCATCATATGTGAAAAACAGCAATCAGGCCATGGAGCTGTGTCTCAGTGTTTGTGAGAATGTAAAAAACTATGAAGGATGGATGGTGTCACTCAATGAAGATTTCCAAATACCAAACACAGGATCCCATAGTTCAGCTAGGGGATGTTAGGGAGCTAAGGAAGCAGGTGATCCTACAGCATGTGCTCCACAATGTGCTGCAGAAATGAAGGGCTAGCATCACAGCAGGATCTTTGGCCTCCCTTATGTAAGTAACTAGATCAAAAGAGGGGGTCTTATTTTATCTGTCAGGAAATCAGAACCAATGACTAGTTTAAAAAAAGAACTATGTTAATCTAGCAAGATATATTCTTTTTAGGTGATGCCCACATTATTCCTGGTTGTTGGATAAATAACTCAAAACTACCCTTGAAAACTGGACATTTATGTCTTTCCATTGTTTCTGAAATTTATTTTTTATCTCATGATTATAAAATGAGATACAAACTGCTTCTTCAAATAAACTACATAGACAATAACCAAGTGGCTTCAGATCTCTAAACTCAACCCTAAACACAGAATGAAGGTGGCTATCTCCCTCAGAAGAGAAACAGAACCTTTCCTTAAAAGTTTATAAAACCAGAGAAAGAGTCCCACGAGTCCATCGTGATAGAGCTGAGACCAAGCAGCTGCTGGGACACAATCTGGAACAAGGCTCCCAATGTTACTGAACTGTGCCCACCCTCCAAGCCAATGATAGGCTAATGTAGGTGAAATGAGCAAAGAAAGGCGAAGAGGGCCCGTCCACATATTTAGAGCAGCTCTTTTGTGAGCAAAAAACTGGAAACAGACCAATTGGGAAATGGCTGGAAAAAACGATGGAATATGAATACTACTATCATATAAAAATGAAGAGACGGTTTCAAAAAAAAAAAAAAAAAAAACCCTAGAAATACTTGTATGAACTCATGCAGTTTGAAGAGAGCAGAACCAGGGCATCAATTTATACTGGAATTGTGAAAGCCCCAAGGACTTTGATCAATCAGGATTCCCAAGTCTCGTGCTGAATCATGAGGCCCACTTGGAGGTGATGGACTACAGCTCCCAATGAGGGACACACTCCGCCAAAGGCAAACGGACAAAGGGTTTTGCTTAACTAGGCATATATGTAACGAGTCTTGTTTTCCCTTTTTTTATCCCAGTGGGAAGAAAAAGAAATTTCTGATTACCAAAAAAAAGAGAAGGGCTCCCAACAATAGGGGGACCCCAAGGAAGGGGAGCAAAAAGGTCAGTTCCTACCAAGGGCCTCTCTCCCAGCCCCCAAAGATACACTCATCAATATTTGAGCTTTCCCAGAATTCCATGCGACCCTACCAAGGAGCTCCTCCTGGGGTCTGGGACAAGGGACTCACTTTCCACATGTTTAAAGTGTTTCCCATGGGGGCAGCGCCGACAGTCAGGAGGTTCTGGATCCAAAGCCCACCTTTCTAGGGGTCAACCTGCAAAAATCCCCCCCCCCCCCACCCCCACACCTCAGTTTCCTCATCAGAGATAATGTCACCAGAAGCACAGACGTCCGGGACACATGGGACACCCAACGAGGTCAGAACTGAGGAGAGCTGAGCAGCTCCTGGGGGGCTCCCACTCACCTGGACCACAGCTCCTCAGGACCCCTCCCCATGTTGTCCATGGTGCTTCCCCTCGCTCCAACTGCTCAATCACACGGGGTTTGGAAACTGTCAGCCCTGCCCAGGGGAAATAAGAAAGGGTTGGGGCCAGAGAAGACCCCAGCCTCCTATTCCTAAGCTCCCCTCCAGGACAAGTGGACCCCTCCTCAGAGGTCTGCACCCAGTTCTTGAGCTGGCCTCATTCCCCAGGCCTGGGCCCCCCTCAAAGCCTAAGAGTCATTCCTGGCTTCAGCCTCCCCCCCCCAAGGATGAAGGATCTGGGGGCCCCTGTGCCCCCTTGTCACAGACTCAGGGGGGAGCCTCCTTACCCAGGCCCACCAGGTTCTGGTAGTTCTCCAGCATCACCTCCCGGTACAGCTCCTTCTGGGCGGGGTCCAGGTGCCCCCACTCCTCCTGGGAGAAGTCCACAGCCACGTCCCGGAAGGTCACAGAGCCCTACAAGACCCAGGACCAGGGGCTGCTCAGGGAGAGGGATGGGCGGGGGGAAAACCCTGCCCATTGACCCCACTTTGGTTGGGGGGGAGGGCCTGCCTCTGACCCAGTGGGATCCTCCCCCCTCACAGGCCTAGGAAGACAAGGGCAGGTGGGGGCTCTGCCTTCTTGGGGTCCCAGGCAGGTGCCTCCTGGGGGTCAGCTCTCCCTTCTGCCCTGAGGATCTGTATCCTGCCTGGGACTCCCCCTCCCCCCCAAACCGGCCACAAAGCATTCCTCCTCTCCCCGTACCCCGTTTTAAGACACTGGGCAGTCCTGTCCCCAGGAGCCTCAGTTTCTCCATCTGACCACAGAGGGCCCACAGGAAGCCCGACAGGGATTGTAGATGGTGTCAGCCAGAAGTAATGGCAGAAAGTGCTCCCCCAAATGAACACTGGATCTTTGGGGGACCCTTTTTGGGGGGCTGGCACATGGGGTCAGGGGTCCCTGCAGCCCCCTAAGGATCATGTCCCAGACCTACCCCCACAAAGGACTTCTGGTCTCCCAAGGCTCCCTTTGTGGGGCTCACAGAGTGTATCCCAGTCCTGAGCAGGGGGGACCAGGGAATCATAGGGAGGGCATTGCCCGGGGGCACCGGGGACAGAGCCCAAGTTGGAGGCCCAGTCCCGGGCTCCCACCTGGTGCGGCTCCTTCCTCCTCCTGACCAAGTGACCTCCCGGGGCCCTTCCTGCTCAGGACACAAGACTCCGAGGCTGTCCCTGAGAGCCCGCTGAGGATCATGGGAGAGCCCCCGACCCCTGGGACGCCCCTCACCCGGTGGGCGCTGGCTGCCAGGAAGATGGGGGCCATCTCCTCCTCCCCCGGTGGGCTTCTTCTGCTTGGGATGGGCAGCGCCGGGCACCAGGACGTCCAGCTGGGGAGGAAACGGAAAGAGAAAGGATCGGGCAGCGCCGGGCACCGGGATGTCTAGCTAAGGGTCAGACGGGCCCGGGTGCCAGGACACCCACTGAGGAGGATCAAGCGCTTCTAGCCAGCGTGCGGGGCTGGGAAATGAACACAGGGCTGAACAGGGGTCCAGAGCAGAAGGGGGGGCAGTGTACGGGGGAGGGGGGAGACTGAGAAGCCAAGGGGGTGCGGAGGGGGCGAAGGCAGGCCCTGCCAGGGGGAGTGCGGGGTCAGGGGGAGCTGCAGCAGGCTCCCGGGCAGGCCCAGCCTCAGGGGCAGCACGGGAGCAGGCAGGCTCCTCAGCAGCCCCAGACACACGAATGGGAGGCTAAAGCTAGGACACCCCAACCCCCCTGGAGCAGAGAACTCGACCAGGCCGGCCCCGCCCCCACCTCACCCAGAGATTCGTCGTTCAGGTTCCAGCGTGACCCCCCCCCAAGTAACCCCAGTTAAGCCCTTGGCAATAGGAGGGTGGGGCGGAAGTGATGCCATTCGGTGCCCGCGGGCTGCGCTGCCTTCCGGGAAATGTAGTTCTTGGAGCCGTCTGCGCATGCGCACGCGCCCGGTCTTGCTCACCCCTCCCAGTTTTCCTTGCTTTAACTGAGGCTCCGGATAGCCCTGGGAAAACAGAGCGGAAGGGGACATGCGCAGAGGCGGGTGGCGCCCGCCTCCTCCTGGTTCGGCTCCTCCCCTCTGAGGCCTTCTGGCCCTTTGGACCTCTACTCACTTGGCCGGAGGAGGCAGCCCTGCACCGCAGTGACTGAAGAGCTCGGGCCCAATGGGACCAGGAAGTCTTGGCAGGGGGAGGAAGTGACGTTTCATCCCGGCCCGCCCCAACTCCGCCCTCGTGTGGCAGCCCACGTGCTGGGATTGGAATCCTGCTCATGAGGTGGCTTTTCCGCGGGCTTCAGTCACCCCATGTGTAAAATAGCCCTGCCTCCGGCGGCCCTTTGTTTTAATGGAGCAAGCCTCCCATCTCTCCTTTGGGCACAGCCGAATCAGCACCATCAGCACCATAACCATCACCATTATCACTGCCATCGTTAGCACCATCATTTTGTCAACACCACGATCATCATCATCACCAGCTTTGTCACCATCACCATGGTAACCGTCATCACCATCACCACCATTATCATGACATCACCATCACCATGACATCACCATCCTCACCACTACCATCTTTGTCACCATCACCATGGTTACTATCATCATCACCATCATCACCATCATCATGGCATCACCACCACATCTTTGTCAAAATGACCATCTTTGTCACCATCTTTTACAGCTTATTTTATAGATGATGAATTTGTCACAAATAGTGTCTAAGGCTGAATTTGCGCTTGGGTCTTTCTGACTCCAGCCCCAGTGCTCTATCCACTGGGCCACCTAGCCACCCTTGGGCTACTTGTCACATGTTAATAAATGATGACTTTTAAAACCTGAGTCTACCTGGCCCAACGGGTTTCAACTGATAATCATGGCAGAAAGCATACTTCCTGTGTGGAGGCCCCCCCCAAAGTCCCTTCAAGTCACCCTAAGGGTCTGAGAAGACAAAGGAGTCGAGCCCCAAAGATCCAACTCAACATGTCCCTAGCAAGTCCAGCAATGGGCTCAAACACCCATGAAAGGGGAGCTGGGTGCAGAGTGTACGTTACCCTGAGTTCAGCTTGCCCAGCCCCTTGCAAAATGCACGTGGCCCACTTACGTTACATAAAGCCACTTGGACCAGATCATTCAACTAGCAAGTGTCAAAGGGGTAGTAGAACCAAGCCCTTCCTGAGTCCAAGCCCAGTGCTTCCTCTGCTGGATGACACTACTGCAAGCTACCTCTGTGTCCATATGAAGGGGCACCCATGTCCCAGGCTCCAGCCACCAGTCTATGGCACAGCCCGTTTATATCTCACATCTTGGGTACTTCTTATTTCTCTCATCCCAGAAGGGCACCAAAGGGAGCCCACCTAATAGTCCAGGGTGGCAGGGATGTACCAGTGGGCCGTGCATAGTGTTATCCCTGCTAAAGACTCACTATGGGCCCGGCCCTTTGGGTTTTTTGGCTCATACATTTCTTTGATGCTTCCATTTGTTCATCTTCTTGCTCATAACTTGCTTGTAACATTTGGCAGCTGTTTATGCCCACCATGCACCTTCCCATTGTCCTTCATAGTACCTTAAAAAGATAACAATGGCATAAGAAGTTTGACCTGTGAAATTAATACCTTACCTATGATAAGCAGGTTTATCACAGCTTGTACATAACTCAGATACAGTTTTTATAAACTTTAGTGTTGAAAGAACCAATAGTCCAATCTTCCTTTTCTATAAATGGGGAAGACATATTCAAAGGGAGGGGAGCTGTCCAGGGTCCTGCTCTGGGTCAGCAGCAAAGAATGAATGGCACAGGCTCTTTCCTCTCCTTTACTGGGCTTCCCATGGAAATAATTCTATTGATGGTTAAAGTTAGCAAATTATAGAATTACCCAGGATCTGTCAGCTTCCACCTTAAAGGACTGAAGGACTTAAAGGACCCTGGAATCAGATATTCCGAAAGGCAAAGCCAAGAATAAGCTATCCAGCTAGAATGAGCATTATCTTCCAGGGAAGAAGATGGACTGATATAGGGGAATTTCACCTATTTCTAATGAAAAGACCAGATCTGAACCAAAAATTTGACCTCCAAACACAGAACTCAAGAGAAGCATAAAAAGGTAAAAAGGAAAGAACTCTTGAGAACTATATTTCTAGTATGAATATACTTAAAGAATGGGGGTATATTTTGATATTACTTTTATAATATGAAAAAGAAACTAGAGTTGGAAGGACTATCATACAGGGAAAAAGAGGGAAAAGGTGGTAAAATAAGGTTTAAAAAAGGAGGTAAAAATAAAGTAAAATCTCATGAAGAGGCAAAGAAAACCTAATATAATTGAGGGAAAGAAGGGAGAGGGATAAGCATTGTGTAAATCTTACTCTCATCAGATTGGGCTCTAAAAGAGTATATCAGACACATTTGCTTTTACAGAGAAACTTGTCCTTCCTTATAAGGAAGAGGGAGGGAAAGGGGGGAAAGAAAGGGAAAGACTAATAAAAGGGAAAATAGAATTAGAAGAAAAGTGTAAAAAAGGAGGAGAGGCTCTAAGGGGGAGGACTGTTTGGGGGAGGTGATCATCAAAAGCAAAATACTGGGGAAGGGGGAAGGGAGAAAGGGGAAAGGAAAGAGAAAAACATGACCTGGGTAAATAAGATGGCAGGAAACACAGAATTAGTTATTTTAACTATGAATATGAATGGGATGAACTCTCCCATAAAGTGGAAGTGGATAGCAGACTGGATTAAAAAACAGAATCCAACAATATGTTGTTTACCAGAAACACATCTAAAGCATAGAGATACATACAGAGTGAAGGTAAAGGGCTGGAGCAGAATCTATTATGCTTCAGGTGAACAACAACAACAACAAAAAAGCAGGGGTAGCAATCCTTATCTCAGATGAAATAAAAGCAGATAGATCTAATTAAAAGAGATAAGGAAACTATATTGTACTAAAGGGTACCATCAATAATGAAGCAATATCAATACTAAGCATATATGCAGCAAGTGGTATAGCATGGAAATTCCTAGAGGAGAAGTTAGGAGAGATGCAAGAAGAAATAGCAAAACTATACTAGTGGGGGATCTCAACCCCCCCTCTCTCAGAACTAGATAAATCAAACCACAAAATAAATAAAGAAGTTAAGGAGGTAAACAAAATCTTAGAAAAGTTAGCTATGATAGATCTTTGGAGGAGATTGAATGGAGACAGAAAGGGGTTTACTTTTTTCTCAGAAATTCATGGAACTTATATAAAAGTTGACCATGTGTTAGTGCATAAAAACCTCAAAATCAAATGCAGAAAGGCCAAAATAGTAAGTGCATTTTTTTTCAGATCATGATGCAATAAAAATCACATGCAATATAAGGCCAGGAGAAAATAGACCAAAAGTTAATTGGAAATTAAATAATCTAATCCTAAAGAATGAATGGCTGAAAGAGCAAATCATAGACACAATCAATAATTTCATCCAGGAGAATGACAGTAATGAGACAACATACCAAAATTTGTGGGATACGGCCAAAGCGGTTATAAGAGGTAATTTTATATCACTAGATGCTTACTTGCATAAAATAGAGAAAGAGAAGATCAACGAATTGGGCTTACTATTACAAAAGCTAGAAAAAGAGCAAATTAAAAACCCTCAATTAAATACCAAATTGGAAATTCTGAAAATAAAAGGGGAGATTAATAAAATTGAAAACAAGAAAACTATTGAATTAATAAATAAAACTAAGAGTTGGTTTTATGAAAAATACCAACAAAATAGATAAGCCTTTAGTTAATTTGATCAGAAAAAGCAAAGAGGAAAATCAAATTGTTAGTCTCAAAAACGATAAGGGAGAACTTTCTTCCAATGAAGAGGAAAGTAGAGTAATAATTAGGAGTTATTTGCTTTTGTTGTTGTTTGTTTGCATTTTGTTTTCCTTCTCAGGTATTTTTTTCTTGTAGATCTGATTTTTCTTCTACAGCAAGATAACTGTATATATATATGTATACATATATTCGATTTGTCATATATTTTAACATAATTAACATATATTCGACTTCCTGCCATCTAGGGGAGGGGGTGGGGGAAAGGAGGGAAAAATTTGTACCAGAAAACTTTGCAAGGGTCAGTGTTGAAAAGTTACTCATGCATATATTTTACAAATAAAAAGCTTTAATAAAAAAAATAACGTTGTCAAGTTAAAGAGGAAGTGTTAATTTAAAAAATAAAAGGTAGCTGGAGATCTAAAGGTAATGAAGAAGGTGGTCAGTTAGAAAACTTGAGGGTCAGTCTCGGTTCCCATATTGGCTGGCTGTGCAACCTTTCTTGAGCTTCAGTCTCCTCATCTATACAATAGGGCTAATAATACTTATGCTTTCCTACCTTAAAAGGAAAAAAAATGTTTCAAAAATCCGTAAAGTGTCATGGAAAAGTGTGATGGTTATCTGCAAGAGAAGATTTCTTCCTATGGTGGATTTCCTTCTTCACAGTGCACTCCTAAAGAGGGGAGCCCTAGAAGGATTGGGCTGGACCAATAGGCAAGCTACTTCCCCTAAAAGGAGCCAGCAGCCCTAACCTTAGCTCAGTCAGGGCTGTTTGATTGTCACCTGCACCAGGCTTCTCCTGATGTCTTTACCTGTTCAGCCATTTGATTTCCCGGGAGGGGTGTGTGCCACTGGACAATGGTTCAGAGAGGAGAAAATGGCTCCCCTGATGGACGAAAACTGCTTTAGGGCTCACTGGTGACTGAACGATTCAGAAAGTAGTTTGGGTGGACCTGTGAGGTCAAAAACCAGATTATAAGAGATTAAGAAGAGAAAGGAGAGAAAGTGGAGGCACCTGTTGTAGACAGACCTTTTTGAGAAGTTTAGCTGCAAAGTACAGAGGAGCTATAGGGTGTTAGTAGGGATGGAAAGATCAAGAGAGGAGTTTTTGAGGATTAGGCAAACATGGGCATGTTTGTAGGAAGTAGAAAACGAAGAGAGGGAGAGATGGAAAATTAGGGAGAGTGGAGAGGACAGAGGATAAATTTGTTAGAGGAAATGGGATGGAAAAAGACTACTTGTACAGGTGGAGGCTAAGGAGTAAGACCATCTCTTCATGTGAGATAAGGGTGAAGGACGCCATAGTGATCCAAAGCATCTGGATGACATGAGGAAGCAGGAAGAATAGAGAGCTCATTAATGCCATTTCCCCCCCATAACATATGAGACAAGGTTCTCAGCTGAGAAGGTGTCAGAGTTCTTCCTGAGTTGTTCCCTCCCGCCTTTCTAACTCCCCCCTCCTCACCCCATCCTCTTCAATCCAATCATCCTGCTCGCTGGCTGCTCCCCAAACAAGATACTCTATGTCCAGACATTTTCTCTGGCTGTCCTGAAGTCTAGAATTCTCCCTTCTTAGCTCTGCCTGATGATTGCCCTGGCTTCCTTTAAGTCAAGTCCCAAATAAAATCCCATGTTCTACAGGAAGCATGTGCTAACTTCTTTTTTTTTTTATTAAAGCTTTTTTATTTGCAAAACATATGTATGGGTAATTCTTCAACATTGACCCTTACAAAGCTTTCTGTTACAAATCCCCCCCTCCCCTAGATGGCAGGAAGTCCACTACATGTTAATTATGTTAAAATACTTGACAAATCAAATATATGTATACATATTTTCACACATCATTGTTGTGCAAGAAAAATTGTGTCTACGAGAAAAAAAAAATCAGAGAAAGGAAACCCAATGCCAGCAAACATCAATGCAAGCAAACAACAAGAGAGCATGGAAATGTTATGTTGTGGTCCACATTTCACATCCCTCTCTCTGGGTGTATATGGCTTTCTTCACTAACCAACTGGAACTGGTTTGAAACATTTCACTGTTGAAGAGAGCCATGTCCATCAGAATTGATCATCATATAGTCTTGTTGTTGCCGTGTATAATGATCTCCTGGTTCTGCTCATTTCACTCAGCATCAGCTCATATTTGCTAACTTCTTAATACTAGCGCCTTCTCTCTATTAATTGTTTCCTATTTTCTGGGATGTATATTGTCTGTATGGGTGTGTTTGCTCCCTGCCCTCCCTCTGCGATTGTGAGCTTTCCTGAAGACAGTAATTGCCTCTTTTGCCTCTTTTTGTATCTTCAGCTTAATAAATGTTTACTGACCGGCACAGACAAAATGACAAGAATTAGTACTATTTAGTAAGTTAAATTGAAATATTAACTTAAAAAAACCACCCTATAAGAATTCAAAGTTCTTTTCTCTGTTGATTGAAATATTCATTTTTGTGATTATAATAAAGTTCACAGCAAAGAAAATGTCATTAAATGTTTTCAGAGAATTTTTAATCTATTCACAAAATAGATGCAACTTATAGGAAACAAAACAGAAGGATCTGAGGTTTTCCTCTTTAAAAAAATCTGTCTAACATGGCTCTTTTCAACAATGAGATGTTTTAGACCAGTTCCCGTTGTTCAGTGATGAAGAAATCCATCTACACCCAGGGAGAGGCCTGTGGGGTCCGAGTGTGGACCACAACACAGCATTTTCACACTCTCTGCTGATGTTTGCTTGCATTACGCTTTCCTTCTCAGGTTTTTTTTTTCTTGTAGATTCAATTTTTCTTGTACAGCAAGATAACTGTATAAATATGTATACATAAAGAAAGAAAAATTATCCATCTATGTTTTGAAAATGAAAAGCTTTAATTAAAAAACATCTGTCCAACAAAAAGCAAAGGAATACAATTCATTAGGAAATAATTTTTCCTGAAAAATATTTCTGCTAGAAATCCTATATACATAGTTTATAAGTAATGGGCAGCAAAATCAATGGGCAGCGGGTGGTCCCCACTCTGGAAATCTGGGGTGTAGGGGAGGAGTTGGGCGCCCTCAGCAGGCTCCTTTCTCTCCTTTCTCAAAGCCCTCCTGCCTCAGGGAGGACTCTTTCTGCCAGGGCAAGGATGAGGAATCACAGGGGAAATCTAGGATGGAGCTTCCATCACCCATCGCTGGCAACAGTGGTAGGGGCATTCTGGGGGCTGCGGGCAGGAGAGCTTGCCCGAGGCCCACCAACCAGCTCGGCAGGGCCTTCAAGGCACAGAAACCTCTCCGGACAATACCATGGTGGCTGCAGGGCACTGAATTCTCCTCCCCGTGCCATGCCCGGACCACCCACCTGGAAATAGTGGCGGCTGTGGGGCATTAAACTAACCTCACCAGGTGGTTCATGGGTACTGAACTCTCCTCCCCGTGCCAGGCCTCTGACCTGGAAATACTGTGGCAGCTGCAGGGCACTGAGTGACCCACTCCAGCAGAGATCCGAGGACCGGAGGGAGCAGGACGGATCACCATGGACTGGAGTGGGGGAGGCTGGCAGCACTCACTCCCCCAAACCTGGCACACAGCCAGGGCAGGTTCTAACCATCCTCTCTGGGGGATCAGAGACAGAGGCTGGGGGACAGTGTGAGGTGGGGGGCATCTGAGATGGGTGGGGGCATCTGAGATGGGAAACAATAGAAAGGGGGATAACAGCTTCCAGGAGACAGACCCCGGCAGTTCTTGCAAATGCCGAGAGAACTAAAGGCATTGCCCGGCCTCAGCTGTGCCCTGCTTAGACCCCCTACTCGGGGCAGGGTCCCAAGGGGGCTGAGAAGCCTGTGGGTCTACACCCTAATCCTCCTGCTCATGAGCCCCACCAGGCTGCTGGCCATAACCATCGGGCCAGTGCCCTCAGCTTTGGCACAGGCTACGATGGCACCCTAACATGGGCAGTTACATGAGCCTGGGTCGCCCCTTCACACAAAACTAGATGCTCTCAGCATCTGAATGGTCTCCCAGAGAGCAAGATGGGGGGGGGAGGCACACAGGGGGGACAGTGCCAGTTGCTGGTGCTCCACTGGGGGCAGTGCCCCTCACGATCTAGCACTCTGGGGACAGGGCCACCCTTCTCCTCCCCATCCCCATCTCTATAAGGTTCTTTGCTGCGCTTTATCCTCTTACTATTTAAAGCTCCTTTGCTGAGCCAGATCCCTTTGCCAGCTGATCAGGGGCCAGCTCCTCCAGGGGCCCCAGCACCTCCAAGAACCTCTCTCATCCTCGGACCCTCCCCTTCCTCCAATTCCATCCCCGGCCCGCCGTGGCCCTCCCAGCTGAGGTCTTGGTCCCGGGACCAGCCTAGTCGTGAGGACAGCCTTCTTGCCCTTGCCCAATCTCCCTACAAGTGCTTCTACACGGATGGAGGAACATGACAGCTATAGCCCCCCGAACCCTTAAACCACAGAATAAATGGCAGCTGCAGAGGGGGATGCGGGCACGGGGAAGTCAGGCTTGGCCCGAGCCTGAGGGAGACACCTTTGTCCAGTTTGGGCTTGGGTCGGCCGAGCCATCGCGTGGTCACAAGTCCCCGCTAAGTCCTTCTGGGGCCGACCGTGTCTCAGGGACGAGAGCAGCTGAGGCCTTGTGGCTTTCCAAGGGGTTTTAACAAGCATCTCGTTTGAGTCCTAGAACAAGCCTTGGGGGGGGGGGCTGCTCCTATTTTTCCTTTCCGAGTCTGTGACTGACCTGGCCAAGTTCCCTGGGCCGAGCCAAGGCTACATTTGAGCTTGTTGCCCCCCCCACACACACACACACACTTTGGCCACTTAGGGTTTTTGTAACCGGGGGAGGGGGGTTGGGCCAGCTAAGCCCGGGCCACATGACAGAACTTGCCTAAGTGGGTCAGAAGACCCCCAGACTCTTTGCTGCCTTGTGACCTTGCTCTGGCCAATTTCCTCGTGTGTGAAGTGGAGACAGCCCCCCTCCCAAAGCTGCTGTAACAATACCCATACACCTGCCTCACGCTGCACCTTGAGGTCATGGAGAAGCTAGCTGGTCTTGGAAGCCAGGGGAGAGCTCTGAGGCTGTAAAGGGAGGGGAAACTGCCCCTTCTAGGTTTGGGCGAGCATCCCCAGTGGGAGCACCGGACAGCGAGTCGAAGCCACATCCCATTCCCAACACTTCCTCACCACAAAGCCAACCTTGTGCTCCCTTTTCTTCACCTACAGAATGAGGGGATTGGGCTGGATGGTCTCTGAGGTGGGAAAGGTGACCACTCTGCACATGGTAGGTGGGGGGGGGGCGTTGGGTCCAAGTACCTCAGGTGGCTGTCCACAAATCACCTGCACCATGTAAGCAGCAGAGGCCCGAGGTCTTGCCACAGGGGTGGCAGGGAACCACCACATTACCTCTAGATATCAGTTACATGAGGGGGAGCATCACCCCATTAACATCACTGGTTAAGGGGAGTGGGGACAGGAAGAGAAGAGCTTGGGTCCCAGATGGCTCACAAGCCTCTCATTTCTGAGGCAGCTTGCAGAGGGGACACTGGGCTGAGAGTCCCCCCACTTCACAATGAGAGGAATCGGGAATCTCTCCTTTTCTGCTTCATTGCCCCCAGTCCCAGAGAAACTCCAAGCCGAAGTGTGCAGCTTCTGTCTACACTCTCCCTGACTCCCCCCACCCCCCAAAAAAGACTCAGTGTACACAGTGGCCATGCTTTACAGGACAGCTTTTTATTTCCTCTACCACAGAAACTGCTTCAGATAACAGATTAAAAGGCAAGCATTCACAAACGAACAACACTTACACTTCACTGAAAAGACACGACTTTCTTGGACAAGTGGAACAGCTATTTCCGTTTCATCTCAGAATTATTCTGTCCGAGTCTCTTGGCCAGCCAAGGTAGGGTGTCCTCGGTCACTTCAGCCACAGTATTCTCCTAGTGAATGGGAGTTTGGGGCGTTCATTTTATGGGATAAACGGTGCGACTGAGGGGAACTCCTTCCTTCTGAGCAGCGAGCACTACCCGGAAAGCTGAATTTCAGAAGTCACGAGGTCCTCCCACAGCTGGAGACACTGGCTCGCAGACGTGTTGGCCATTGGTCCGCGCTCACGGAAAATAGCCGAAGAAAGTCCAAGAATCCACAAACCACAGACCAGAGAGCTTGACTTCAATCCCTGGGGAAATTCTCAACTAGAACATCCATTAAAGACACAGAGGCCAAATATCTAGAAAGCGAAAGTCATCACAAAGAGCTCCACCGAGAATGCATCATGCCAGACTATTCTCACTTCTGACAGGGAAGGAGACAGAATAAACTAGCAGAGGAAGAGGAGGAGGAGGATGTTGTAGAAAGATTTAGATTTCAGCAAGGCTTTGGATAAAAGATTCCATTAAATTCGGAGAGATTCATTACACGGTAATACAATCACACGGGTTAAGAGCTGGTCAGATGATTGCACTTGAGTGGTTGGGGGTGGTTCAGTGTCAGGATGAGAGGAGGTCTCAGATGGAGTGCCATAAGGATCCATGCTTGGCCCTGTGCTATTCAAAATGTTTATCAATGACCTGAATAAAGGCAAAGATGGTTTGTTAATGATCCCAAGTCGGGAGGGATAGTTAGCACGATACAGTGGACGAGAGAGTCAAGATTCCAAAAGATCCTGCTAGAGCACTAGACAATCTACTAAGATCAAATTCAATAGAGATCACTATAAAATCTTTCACTTGGATACTAAAAAGTAACTTCACAAGTACAAGTCGGGGAGTCACAACAAGAGAACAGTTAGGAAAAACTATCGGGAGCTTCAGGGAACTACAAACTCATAGGAATCGGCGGCCCCTTTCAGAGGTGGAGCTCCCTGGAATGGGAGAAAAGAGTGCTCCACTGTGCTCCGCCTTAATTGGACCCCCTCTGGAGTACCAGATTTAGATGTCCTGATAGGTAAATGAGGGAAGAAAACAGAATCCACAAACTATAGACCACAAGGCTTGACTTCGATTCCTGGGGAAATTCTAAACTAGAACAGACCATCCATCCAGATAAACTGGAGCATGTCCAGAGGAGAACAATCTGGACGATAAAAGGTTAGGGTCTATGTCCCAGGAAGATTAGCTAACGGGAGTGGGTATTTGGTTTGGAGAAGAGAAGACTGACAGGGAAGGGGGAGAGGGTCTTCATGTACTTGAAGAGCTATCATGTGGAGGAAAGATTCAATTTCTGTTTGACCTCAGAGATAGAACCAAGAATCATAGATGGAAGGTTGATGTCAGAAAAAAACTTGCTAAAAAATGAAAGCTGTCCAAAAGTGGAATGAACTGTCAGGAGAAAGGCCAGGTCCCCAACTCCTTGGAGCTCAAGTGGAAATGGGATGACCATTTGTTGTTGATGTCTTGGTTGCCGAGGTCCCAAAGAACTCATTCTGCGATCCCGTTTCTTCCTGGAGGAAAACCTTCTCCCAAATATTCAGTCCAACTCAAATATTTATCACTTTCTATCTTCCAAGCACTTGCTAGGCCCTGAGGATATAGACAAAAACAAGATAATCCCTGCCTTGCAAGTGCTTCCTGCTACTCGAAAACACTATGTGCTAAATAAGTCTAAAATATGGACAAAGTACACACTAAATTTCTTGGGGAGGGCAGGGGCTAATAACTGGGGAAATCGGGAAATGGTTCTGGGGTAAGATGACACTTGAACCGAGCCGAAGGCAGGTGGGGATCCTAAGAGGGACGGTGAGGAGGGAAATCATTAGAGGGTGTGCAAATCTATGGAAAGGGGAGACAATGTCAGCTAGGGGGACAATAAAGAATCCAGCTTGGCTGGAAGGGAAGATGTTGACCAGATGTCTCTAATTTTGACCAGAGGAAAGCCATTCCACATGATGGCATCTCTCCGGCTTTTCTCTGGTTTTGAATAAATCCTCTGCATTCATAAGCGTTCTCTCCAGTGTGAATTTTCTAACGCTGAGTGATGTTGATTTCTGACATTAATTCTGTTCGTACGCCTTCTTTCCACTATGAATTTTCCGATGTTCGGAGAGTCCTCTGTTCTGGCGGAAAGACTTCCCACATTCATCACACTTGTACACTTTCTCTCCAGTATGAATGTTCTGATGATCAATGAGCCCGGTCCTCTGGGAGAAGGCTTTCCCACACTCATTGCACTTATAAGGCTTCTCTCCAGTGTGGATTCTCTGGTGTCGAATAAGATCCGTCTTCTGACCAAAGGCTCTTCCACACTCTTTACAGTCGTAAGGTCTCAAGCCGGTGTGGATTTTGTTATGTTCAGTAAGTCCCTTCCTCTGGGAGAAGGCCCTACCGCATTCGTTGCACTTGTAAGGCTTCTCGCCAGTGTGAATCCGCTGATGTCGAATAAAATCTGTCCTCTGACTGAAGGCCTTCCCACACTCATTGCAGACGTAGGGCTTCTCTCCGGTGTGGATCTTCTGATGTTCCGTAAGGCCCTTCCTCTGGCGGAAGGTCTTCCCGCACTCGTTACATTCGTAGGGCTTCTCTCCGGTGTGGATCTTCTGATGTTCTGTAAGACCCTTCCTCTGGCGGAAGGTCTTCCCACAGCCATCACATTCATAAGGTTTCTCTCCAGTGTGAATCGTCTTGTGCTGAGTAAGGTGTGAGCTCTGCCGGAAAGCTTTCCCACATTCCGGACAAACGTAGGGCTTCTCCCCAGTGTGAATTGCTTGGTGTTTAATAAGCTGCGACCGCCAAGAGAAGGCCTTCTCACATTCATTACATTTATACTCTTTTGCTTTAGAACATATCCTCTGATTTTCAATAGGAGCTAAATTATACCTAAAGGATTTCCCACATTCGGTACACATAGAAAATATCTTTTTGGGGTACATTTTATTACATTTTAACAAGTGTGTATACAGCCTAAAGTTCTCTCTGTGTGTATCACATTTACAGAAATCCTTTTCAACAGAGATTTTCTCTTGGGACAATATGACTGGTTGCACATCTAGGCTTCCATCACACTCATTATCTTTATGACCACTGACATTTTGGGAAGGTTTCTTTTGAGTCGCTTTTACTTGCTGAGGATGTTCCTCATGATTTTTCTGCTGTTTCTTCATCCAGGAGTCATATTTCCAAGCTTCCTCCGAACTAGAACCAGAAAGATCATCTCTTGGGAGTCTCTCCCGGGATGACTGTTCTGGTTTTTGAATCGATTCCTTGTTTTCAAACATATTTTTTTTGGAACCTAAAAGAAAAAAGAAAACTTGGTCAATATCCCATTAGCACTGCTGTATAACAAAGTTCTGGCTTCTGTGTCCTCTCTATCAAGAAAAGTAACTTTCTAAGCGATTGTAGTGATGTTTCTTTCTTCATTTTATTTTGCTTGCTTTCCTGCTACAGCCAACATTTCTAATGACAGGTCAAATCAGAGTGAAGATGAGGTACAGCGTTGGTCTCCCATCAGATCCTACTGGCAAACTGTCCAGTGTTTCTACATTACAAATAATATCAGCAGGGGTAGCTGGGTAGTACGGGAGATAGCGCATAGGGGGATATGACTTCAACTGTGGTCTCAGACACTTGACACTTACTAGCTATGTGACCCAAGGAAGTCACTTAGCCCCAACTGCCGCAAGTACACACACATGCATGCATATATACACACCTAAATGAAATTAGCTCTTATATATATGAATTAACTCTCAATAAATGAATTCTGTGGATTAAATTAAAACAAGGTCCTTCAATGACTGCATTTTTCAAAAGATTTTTTTTAACATTTGTACGATTTTGTTGAAGGCTATGTTTCTGATAAGTTCTCATAGATTTCCATTATTAATGTGATTAATTATTCTGATCACGGCAAACTGAAACATCCTTGTACCTTTGGTATAAATCCCAATTCAGCCATAATAAAAAGAATGGGAGTATCTAACATCTTGGTTCAAAAGTTTTCACCAGTATTCATGAGCGATATTGATCTCCAGTTCTCACAGCTTTGAGCTCTTCACACAGACCTTTGCCTGCTCCCTCCCCTCCCCTAAAGCTGTGGAGGGCACCACCATCCAACCTAGTAGTCCCCCTGGATTTCTCTGTACCTCTCACCAATCTGCTACCAAGGCCTGCTGATTTCTCCTTTGCAGCATCTCCTCAGTACTTCTTCTCTCCTCTGACTCTGGTACAGGCCCTCACTTACCCCTGCAACAGCTTGCAGTTAGCTCTGCCTTTCCCAAGCATTTCTCTATTCCACCAAAGTAAATTTTCAAAAACAAAAGTCTGAGCCCGTCACTTCCTTATTATTATTATTATTATTATTATTATTATTATTATTATTATTATTGGTGGCTCTCCATTGCCTCTAGGATCAAACACAAAATACTCTGTCTGGCATTCAAAGCTTTTCATCTCCTCCTTCCCTTTGTGACTTTTTACACCTCACTCCCCACACTTTCTTTTCACTTCAGTGACAAGTGTCTGCTGGCTATCGGGTCCCTCCATCTATGGCCATCCCTCATGACTGGAGCCAGCAGGGTCTCACCCAAGCCCGGTTTCGGCAACATGTGAACCCAGAAGCCTTGGCTGGATTATGGAGAAAGCAGTGCCTGCTGCTGACCACACTAAGGCCTGTAACTCTGGGTCCCAACAAAATGCCAGAGGGGAGTGCCGGATGCTCTCACCCGAATCCCGAGGCAGAGAGTCACGGAGGATTGAAGAAAACCCAACATGGAACAACGAGTTCAAGACTGAGAAAGGAGCCCAACCAGGCCGTGTGTGGTGACCCGCAGAGATGTAATGTATACGCAGAGAGCATGTGCAGAACGGCAAGGGGGAGGGTCAAGAGCCAGAAATAAGGGTGTCTGCAGAAACCTGGGCAACTTGGACCCGACCCCAGAAAGTGACGAGGAGACGGGTCAAAGAGGAGACAGGATAGGTGCTTAACAGCAAACCTGGCAAACAGGGAGAAGAAATGGCTCAAAGATCACTGCAGTTGGAGAGACAGCCCAGGAGCCTTTCCCCTCGGCCTCAGTGCTGGTACCAGTCACATTTGGCCCGGGCTGGAAGTGCACCGGCACCGATTCCTCCGCCGACCCTGTGGAGGCCCAACAGGGACACCTGATGCACAGAAGGTCCCGGCCCCCAGCCTCAGCCTCCCAGGTTGGCCAGACTCCAGGTGCGGACCACCAGGCTGGTCTGGCCAAGTTTACAAGGCCCCCTCCTCTCTAGAGCGAACACCAAAGGGGAAGCTGTGCTTTAGGAACAGGTCTGTCAGCACAGGGAGCTCCTGACTCAGGACCCTGCTGGGGACCCCCAGGTGGCAGGTGGGAGCCGAGCCCCCAGGCCGATGGGGAACAGCAACCTTCCCACCCTCTCAGCCAGGATCACCTCTAGCCCAGCCCCCCAGCTGGTCGGGAGGCCTCCAGTGGCGCCCTTTGCTTTGGGCGTTCCTGGCACCTGGCACTTACTCGTTTGCTGACTGACTCAGGAGGGTCACACTGGCCAGAGGCTGAGTTTAAGAAGCCCCCCCCCCCGGTCTGCCCCCCCAGCCCAGAGCGGGGCTTCTCCCTGCAAAGCTCGGGCCACTCTGCAAGGCTCCCCGTCCCGGCTGGCCAGCCCCCATCAGGGCCCCTCTCTGCCCCCCCAATCTCATCCTGCCCCCAGGGCCTGGCTGCCTCACTGCTACCTCCCGTCTCCCAAGGGTCCCCCTCTGCCCGGAATGCCTCCCAGGCCCAAGGGCAGCTCGAGCCTCTCCGGGACAGGGGACACGGCAGCCCAGCCCCTCATGAGACGGAGGGGAGGGAGCGTCCGGGGGAGTGGAGTCGGCAGCTACTCACACGGGATAAGTTAGGGCTCCTCCGCAGTCACTATGGGGACCGTACCCCAGGTCTAGGCCCATGCACCCCAATGTCCCACCCCAAGCCTCCTTACGTGGGTGCCCCCAGCACCCTTCCAGCGGGAGGACAGCCTTCCTCAGAGAGGTGGGGGGGTTGGGAAGCCCCCTGGTGCAGCCCCTTCCCCTGAGAGGTGAGCCCAAGGGGAGGGTCCAGGCCCGGAGTCCAGGGGCGGCTGGCGGCCTTTCTCCAAAAGAGATCCCCAAATGAGGGTCCGGAGGCCCGTGGGGACGGGAGATGCTGCGGCTGCTGCCTGACACCCAGAGGCCAGGCCCGGGCCCCTGACCCCGCTGAGGGCCCGAGGCTGCCTCAGAACCAGAGGCCTGAGAGCCACCCTCGGGTAGGTCATGGGATCGCGCCCAGACGCCCCGACAGGCCCGGGAAGCCACCACTGGCTCTGCCTCAGTTTCCCCAACTGTATCACGGGACTCGCCACCACGCCCACTTCCCTGAGGGTCAAACCGGAAGGCCCGAAAGCACTGAGCCCCGGCCTGTGACCCCTGACCCGCAGGGGGGGTCCTGGGGTTCCAGGCACTAGGGGGCGGGACAAGTGGGCACTGCCAGGAGCCCCATTCTCCCGTCCTTGGGTCCAAATAGGGTGTCACCGCGGGGCCCCTCTGGCTCTGTGGCGCCCTCCCGAGGGCACTTAGCCAGGCCCATCCCCCACGGTAACCAAAGGGGAACTACCAGGTGACAGACACCCCCCACACCCCACCGTGCCGCTTTGGGGAGCCCCCGGGCTTCCTCAGAGGAAAGCCCCTCCCCCAGACGTCATCCAAAAGAGGCGGGCCCTCGGGCCTGGAGCCCTCCTCCCCCCAACGTCTTCCTCACCCCACCCCACCCCAGCCTCGGCGCCCCCTGCTGTCTGCCATGAAGCTGCAAGCTCCTGGTGAGGGCGGATTTCTTTGCCTCTGTCAGGCTTAGAGCCGAGCCTGGTATACAGTAGGGGGTTAATCACTGCTGGCTGACTCGCCCGGATCTCATACAGAGGGAGCGTGTCACCTGTAAGAACGGGGGAGCTGGGTTGGGGGACTCCTCAGTCCGGGACCCCCTTCTCCCCCACCAAGTTGTAGCATCCCCAAGTCACTGACGGCGCTCTCTGCTTGCTGGCTCCCCCACCCCCGCCGTCAGCCACGCCCTCATCCTCCCCAGACGTGGGGCCGAGTCACCTCCTGCCCCCCAAGGTTTCTCAGTCTGGGATCAAGGCTCCAGGCCAGATGGAAGGATCTACGGCAACTGGTGCCGAGTGAAGTGGGCAGAACCGGGGCCCGTGGTCCGCAGCAACGAGTGGTCAGCTGGGACCACCGGCTCTTCTCCACGGACTCCCACTGCGTACAAGGCCTGGAATTCAGGGCGAGCAGAAAAGGTTTCTAGCAGAAAGCAGGACGGAGACCGGGGGGTGGGGACGGGGGGAGAACTCACTAGGGAACGGCCAGCTGAGGTGCCCGGACTGGCAGAGAAACCCCGAAAGGGTCCGGCAGCGGGGACCAGCCAAGGCCTCTGCATGGTGCCCGGAGGTGATCCTGGGCTCCAGGAAGATCGCTGCGGGGGCTGACCGGGGAGGCTGGGGCGGGCCGACCCCCGCAGCGAGGTGCAGGGGGAAGAGATGAGGGCCTGGAGAGCGTCCCTGGCAGGTGCGGGAAGAGCGGCCGGCCGAAGCCTCGGTGCCAAGGGGAGGGGGAGGCCGAAGGGGCCGGAAGAATCGTGCAAGGAAGTGCGGTTGGGAGAAGGGAAGGCCTGGGAAGTTCGGGCTGGGCCCCTGGGTTTAGAAGTCAGTCCGACATCCCAGCCTGAGATACCGAGTGAGAAGTGAAAGCCTGGAGGGCCGCGGGGAGAGGAGGGCTAGAAAATCATCTGTGTAGAAGCAGGTAAGCGGGGGTCCGACCTCCCCCTCATCACTGAGACAGGGACGGGCTGCCAAGGTGGTGGGACTGAGAGGACCAGAGAGGAAGCACAGCTGGAAACACCTTTTAGATGAAGATCAGAGGGAGGGAGGGTGGGAGGGAAGAGCAACACTCGGTGCAGATAGAACCCATCAAAAAAGTCTGGCTTTCAAAAGGCCGATAAAGCTCCAAGTTCTACTCTCAGCCTGATTTATTATTTTCTGGACAATTTACACTTTATTGAAACAAATCTTTGCCATCCAAGAGGAGAAAGGAATCATTAAAATGTCATGACTCCTGCAAAATTGGCCCAGGGGGGAGAGTGATATTTCATTTTCACAAATACACACAAAAATAATTTTCAACATTCACTTTTGTAAAACTGTGTGTCCTGAATTTGTTCCATCCTTCCCTTCCCTATGCCCTCCCAGACAGCCATCGAGCTGGCAAAGGTCAAATCTGCAGTAGAGTTGGAACGCTCGGCAGGGCCATTTCCAGAAAGGAGCTCAGTTTCCAGACCTAGAACTATAGTATAAAGGAGCCGGCATCAGAACCGTTTGATTCTGGCTGAGAAAATAGTGGATCGGTGGAACAGGTTAGGCTTACAAGCCATGGTCAGTGACTGGTCATCTAGTGTTTGATAGATAATCCAAAGATCCCAGCTTTGGGGATAAGAACTCACCATTTGACAAAAATTGTCAGGGAAACCAGAAACCAGTATGGCAGAAACTAGGCACTGACCCACACCTAACACCTTATACAAAGATAAGGTGGAAATTTAGATTAAAGAGTGATACAATAAGCAAATCAGGAGAACAAAGGAGAGTCTAGGTGGGAGGGGTCAGGACCTGAACATGGCAGTCCTAGGACATTCAGTAGGGACAAAAAGTCAGCTGCCCGGGGCTTGGGTGGCAGCAGTTGCTGGGCAGAGGGGCTGCTGGGGTCTTGGGCTGCACTTCCATGTCAGGATACATCAGGCTGGAAGCCACAGTTAAGCAGGATGTGAGTGACTAGGCGACAGGGAGGATCTAGTCTGGAGAAGGGGGGCCTGAGGGGCTTCCCCACCTTGGGATGTGAACTCCCTGAAAGCAGGGACTATTGGGGCTTTCTCTTGGCAGTGCTTAGCCAGCTCTCTGGGTAAATGTTCCTCTGGTTGGCTGTTTGATGATGAGGGGGAAGGAACCAGTACAGAGAGAAGATTAAAGGGCAGGCAGGGGTGAAGGGGATGCTACAGACATGACAGGAGGGACAACTCCATATTGAGAAGAGATGGACGTTTAAAGAAAGACCAAAGCGCATTTGTTTTTGCATGGCTACTGTGGGTATCTATTTTATCTGACTATACAAATTTGTGACAGGATTTGATTTTCCTGCTTTCTCAGTGGGTAGGGGAAAGCAAGGAGTGCAGGGGAAAAATTGAAATTGAAAATAAAACTAAATTTAAAAAAAAGAATAAAACAAAAGGGGTTGCCCACTCTCCTCATATAGGATTCATTTTGAAAATGCTAGTAACTGCACTAAGAAGAAATCAGAGGCATTAAAATTGGTGAAGAAGAGAGAAAAAAATTCTAATTGCTGATAATATGAAGGTTTTATTGAAAAACCCCAGTGAATCAGCAAAGATACTAATTGGAGAAACTAACAACTTTAGCAAAGCTTCAGGCTACAAAATAATTCTTAGAAATTAAATGCACTCCCTATATTCTAATAATAAAACATAAGAAGCAAAAACAGAATGGGAAATCTAATGCCAAATAACTAGGAAACACATAAAAAATCTGGTGAATCATTCTACCAAAGCACAAAAACACTGTATAGTCAAACACAAAGAGCTCCTTAAAGAAACAAAGAACAACTTAAATAGCTAAAGGAATAGTCAGTGGCTCATATATGAGTTCATGAGTTAGGCTGTGCCAATATAATAAAAATGACAATACCAGCAAAGTTAATTTACACTGTTAATTCTATATTAACCAAATTATCAAAGGGATACTTTGTAGAATATCATAAAATAATACAATTCATTTGGAACAAAAGATCTAGGATCAAGGGAAATGATGAAAAGAAGTAGCAACAAAGTGGGAAATAACACTTCCAGACTTCAAACTGTATTATAAGGCAGTCATCCCCAAAGAGATGAGGACCAGATCATCTTATTTGTCTTCCAAGGAGGATATATGCAGACCAAAGCAAAAATTAGAACTAAACATGGAGCACCCTATTGGTTTAAGATTGGAAGAAGGAGAATGCCAAGGCTTTCTAATATCACCTTATTTATTTAATTTGAATGTATTTAACTTATATTAACTCACTTATACATCATGAAAAAAGGCAGACTGGACGAATCCAAAACTGGAATTAAGATGATGAGGAGAAATGTCAACAATTTCAGATCTGGAGATGATACCACTCTGATGGTAGATAGTGAAGAAAGGAGTTAAGAAGCCTCTTAATGAGAGTGAAAGAGTCAAGAAAATAAAAGCTGACTCAGCTTAATATCAAGAAAAAGTAAGATCTTGACAATTGATCTCCAAGTCCAGACAAACAGAGGGAGAAGAAATGGAAGCAGGATCAGATTGTATATTCTTGGACTCAAAGGTCACTGCAGATGAATTTAAAAGACTTACTCCTTGGAAGGAAAGGCACGGCCAGTCTGGACAGCAGACTAAAAAGCAGAGATATCACCTTGCTGACAAAGGTAGGTACAGTCATACAGTAGTAGTTTAGGCAGTGAGAAACGGATTGTAAGGAAAGATGAGCCCTGCAGAACTGTGGCTTTGTAATTATGCTGCAGAAGACTTTTGAGAGTCCCTTGAACAGCAAGGAGATCAAATCAGTCAGTGCTTTAAAAATTAATTCTAGCTGATCACTGGAAGATCAAATACTGAAGCTGAAGCTTCAATATTTGGTCACATAATGAAAATCTAGGACTCACTGGAAAAGACCCTGATGTTGGGAAAAATTGAGGACAAAAGGAGAGGGGGACAGCAAAGGATGAGATGCATAGAGTGTGTCATGGAACATGAATTTAAACAAACCCCAAGAGATAGTGAAGGACAGCCTGGCAAGCTGTGGTCCATGGGGTCATGAAGAGTTGGACAAGACCAAAGTCACCAAAACCAAGAGACAGCATCACATACAAGTCACTAGCCTGTCAGGATAAAGTGGCACTTCCAAGTTTGGTGAAAAACACAGGGAGGGAGATCTCCAAAATCATCTGGGACCATGCAAGTACTAGGAATGATATTCAAGTTTAGAAAAGAACCTTCTACTCACAGCAGAAATGACTCCAGAGGTCAAAGAAGGAAAAGTCATTTTCAGAGATGGGGCCAAGGAATAAAGGAAGAAGTGGTTTTTCATTATTTAAACTTTTAAGAAAAATATTTTACTAGTGTTGTATATGGAAATAAAATGGCAGAAATTTAATCTTGTGCCGCTTTCTTTCCAAGAAACAGATTTTAACTGGGGCACTAATGCATTGTTGGTGGAATTGTGAATGGCTCCAATCATTTTTGGAACCGGTCCTTGGAAATGGTTTGTGTGGATTGGAAAATTGCCATGTGGCTACATGGCAATTCGGTGTATCTAGAACATTTATTTAGAATTTAGGGAATCTCATGAACTAAAGTTAAGTCGATTTTAAAATTGGTTTTATCTCAGTTTTAAGAATTGTCTTGGTCTTGTTTTCTGTCTAAAACAAAAGGGAAACTTATTTAAGGGAATAGAAATTATAACTAAGACTATTTGACTATTAGGAAAATTCTAAAATTGTTAACTAAGTTATTTGGAGTTATTGTCATTATGTTAAACCTAAAATTGGGAATTACTGTGAGTGGAACAAGAGGGAGGAGGTGAAAGCCTTATCAGTTCACCTCCAAGTCTGAAGGTGTACAACACTTTTCTCCCCCTTCACAGAGTGGGGAGAGGTATCAAACAGCACTGCCAATGAAAACACTAAGAATAGTTGAACTGGGCAACAACAAGCTGGGCCCTTTCTCTGGGGTCTCTGTCATCTCCCCTTAATTTGTAAGCTTGCCAGCTTTCTTAACCATCAGAGTAAGCCAGGTCATCAGCCCTGAGAAATGAGCCTGTTGAGGAGGTAGAATTTGTAAAAAAGAAATGTGTTTACTAAGAACCTATAAGCTTGTGCAATGATTAATCCTTTGCACCAGGATGAGTTTAAACATAAAACAAGTTTAACAGAATCTCCTATGTGTCTAAGTTCTGGTAAACTTTTAAAAAATAATTTATCTGGCCCAGTGGGAGCTACTCTAAGGCCCAAATTAAGGTACTCATTTGGGAAACAAGGCTCTCCAATCCCTTGTGAAACCTATTTTCACTGATCACAAGCTGGGAGAAATAATAAAAATAATAAAAAAAATAAAATAAATCTGTCAGGTCTGCCCTGTTTGTGCCCAAGGAAATACTGAAAGGGTGTAATATCCCCATATCTTGAAGCCTATCTGAGGAGGGGGACATACCCAGGGGAGGACTGGCAGGTGGATTCTACATTTATGCCTCCTGGCAGGGGCTTCAAACTGCTTTTGGTCTTTGTCAACACCTTGACTACTTGGGTAAAAGCCTTCCCTTGTAAGACTGAAGGCTCAGTTTTTTTCTAAAGGAGAGCAAACCCACTGAAGACTAATTATTATCTCCACTCTGCCTCATGCTTAATGCCTTTTCAACATTAGGGTGCTTGCCCCCTAGGCCACTTGAGCACTCCTTTCACTGCGCATACTGCCACGCTGTTCTACCCATTACACCTACTCCTGTGGGGAGACAAAGGCAGGAATTTCGGGATAATGTTCTTTGGTGTTTACCCTAGGAAAAGTCTGGATGAGAGACATCCATGGTAATCTCATCTACCTCTCTATCTTCTTCTGGGTAGGGTTCCTGATTACTGTCTCTAGGAACCCCCAAACTGACTCTACTTTTAATTTTTCTTTTTGCTCATATTTGGCCCCCACTTGTTTCCTCGAGACTCCAAGCTATGACCTTCCAACTACTCGTTCACCCTGAATACCAGGGGCTAACTGATTCTGACACTGAGCACCGCCTGAATACTCCTGCCACCATCTTGAAATTGCATCCCTCCCTTACTCAGTCTGAATGCCACTAGGCAGGGACAGCTCTGCACCTTTAATCAGCATGAAGCAGCTCCAGAAGATGAGATCTCCATCTCTCTCAAACTGCTTGAGACAGGAAAAATGATAGAGTATAGCTTCTAGGGGAGACAGCAGTAAGGAGGTCCCCCCCACAATTTTGCTTCTGTTCTAACAATCTGTGATTCTAAAGTTTTCTGGTCTCAGGATGGTCCTACAAATATTGCTGACTGACAGACAGATACTCTGCTGCTTAGAGATAACCAAGTTCCTGAGACAATAGTGAGTAGACTACCCCTCAATTCTATCTTGGGGTCATAAAATGAGCATATCAATAACATGAAGAATTGGATAAACATGTCTCCTTGCTCCTGATTCTTTACTAAATTCTTTTGGAGCTTGCCCACTTAATTTGGTATTACAATTACTATAAACTTTGCCCCTTGACTTGGAGATAGGTTCAAGCATGCAAATTCTTTTGAGACACTTCGCCACACAGGCTGTGACCCCCAACCCATTGGGGTCTCCTTCTGAACCTCAACAACATAACATGAGGGGAAAGAAGAAATAGAAAAAATCCACCAAACACCAGAGATCCTTTGTGGAAAGCACACAGGAATATTATTGCCAAATTTTGAAACTCTCAACTAAAAGAGAAAATTTTGCTAGAAACAAGAAAAAAAAAAACAATTCAAATATGCTAGAGCTATATTTAGAATTATACAAGACTCATCAGCAGCTACAATAAAATATCACAGGTCCTGGAATCATATCTACCAAAATAAGCAAAAGAGCTAGGACTAAGGCTAAAAATATTATATCCAGAACAATTATCTATAATTCTGTATAAGAAAAAAAACGGACATTCAATGAACTTTCAGATTTTCAGGACTTTCACTGAAACCCAAATTTAACAGAAAATGTAACATATAAGAGCCCATATGAAAGATCAATTATAAGGACCTTAACATGGACAAATTATTTGTGTGTTTTTTTACATATGTATGTTAAATGTTTAAGATTCATATCAACAATAGATAAGCTCAAAAGAAAGGTTGGTAGACATAAGGAAAAAAACAGTAATTATGTTATACAAATGATGTGCAGAAGAAGAATAGACATAGAGGCATTAGAGAGGGGAGGAGGGCTTGTTGTTCTGGAAGTCTACTCACATCAGGACTGGGTTCAATAGGCTATACTACATATACACCATGAAGGGTATACCAGAATCCATAAAGAAATAAGGGGGGAGGAATAGGTTGATGGGGAAACAAAGGGTGAGGGAAGAAGATAAGAGAGGGATTCTTGGGTAGGGGGAGGTTAAGTAATGGCAAGGCAAATAATAGAGCAGAATTAAGAGTCAGCAGGAATAGGAAAGACATGTGTGTATATGTGTGGTATCTGTATATGTGTATATATATACACATAAATATATCTTTTCTTAACTGTAGATTGCTTGGTGAGGGGATAAAAGAGGGGAAAAGAATAAAGTAAGATGTACAGCAGAGAACCAAAGAACAACTTACAAGGAAGTAAAGAAAAAATGGGCATTTATGAATATAATTTCTTCTACTAACATATATATATAATTTCTTGATCTGTTAATTTGTTGTTATGTTTTGAATCCTCCCTGATCTGCTGGGAACATGATTATTTTCACTTTTATTTTGTTTTGTATTTCTTCTTTTTCTTACTGTTTTTCAAATAAAATAATTTTTTTTCAATTGACTGTATACATATAACCTATATCAAATTGCTTGCTGTCTTGGAGAGGAGGAAGGTAAAGGAGGTAGGGAGAGAAAGAAATTGGAACTCAAAACTTACAAAAATGATTGTTGAAAACTATCTTTACTTGTAATTGGAAAACATAATATATCATAAAACAAGAAAAGATGTTTTAAGATGACTATTTGAGATGTGTTGTTCAGTTTCATATATTAGGATACTGAATATATTCATATGTCGGAATATTCCCTATTCAGGAGGTTTTGTGGGAGGGCAGCTTAGTCTATTGAACTGGCAAATGGATATGACATGAAATGCACATGTCAGATAGACCCTCATTTGACTATTGAATAAAAAAGCACAACCCCAAGGGGGCAGAGGCAATAGGGCACAGGCCCTGGAGTCAGGAGGAGCTCAAACCCAGCCTCCGACAACTTACATTTGTGTGACCCTGTGCAAGTCACTTAACCATGACTGTGACAGAAAAAAAAAGCATAAGCCCTCCCACCCTCAATAGCCAGAACAGATGCAGTGATAGAACTAACTAGGCGAGGGAGAGTTGGAAACAATGGAACTCAATAACAAAGTAGTATCTAATAAAAACTTCAGTTTTTTAGGGAAAACTCCATGTGATGAAAACTGCTGGGAGAACTAGAAAGGGGCTGGCAGAAACTAGACTGAGAGCAACACAAGTCACACTCCACCTCACTGTGAAAACAAATAGAAGATGAGCATATTGTAGACCTCTCCTGGCCATGAGCAAGAGACAGAGGCAGTGGGCAAAGGGAAAGCAGATCACTTTGACTCCAGGAAATTAAGAAGCTTTTGCAGACAACATTAGCCATCCAGAAGGGAAGGGGTCTATGGGGAAAATCTCTGCATCAAATTTCTCTGATCAAGGTTTAGATGCAGAAATAGAAGCAATGACCAACAGAGGGACATGAACAAACAACTCCCAGAAGAACCACCGCAAAATACTCACAGCACATGAAAGAATGCTCCAAATCACAAATAATAGAACACCCCCCCCACCAAGGTCTCACCTCCCACCCTGCAAATGGCTAAAAATGACAAAAAGTGGTGATAATAATGGGAGGAGTGAGAAGCGAGGGAATAAAACAAAATACAAAATGTTTTCCAGAAGAGCATCCCTTGGATGCATGCTAAGGATCCAAATGGGGAGGGCGTTTCAGGCTCTGGCACAATGCAATGGCACAAATAGGGAAATGGGTAGCAGAGCAGTTCTCCTGGGCCAGACAGGAAGTGATGTGAAATGCGAGGGGCAACTGAGTGGAGAACAGACCATGGGGACCTTCCCATTTCCTCTTGAAGCTCTTGGGTTTTATTCTAGAGGGATCCATTGATAATTGGGGGGGGGGATGGCAGGACCATTCCACATAAGACCTGCCAAGCTGTAGGTGACAAAAGTGGTTCCATATCTGCCGCCGAATGGCTCTCCCCTCTATGGGGGGAAGTCCCTTCGTCCTCAACACCTGATTTATTTGGCTTCCTTTAGGCAAGGCCCATCAGCAGATAAGCAAAGAGCAAGGAAGCCCGATTAACAAGATTGGCAGCTTTCTGCCCATAATGCCACTTGCTGACTGAGTCCCTGTGAATCTGCCCAGAGTTCTGGGTGCTCCGCTGGGGCACCCACTGCCCACACAACATCAAGCCCACGACCATTTTGGGGCGGGCTCCTGCTTATGGCTGGAGCTGGGCTGGGCTGAGGGCTTGTCTTCTGGCCTATCCAGAAGCTCCTCCTGAAAACCAGCCTGACAGAGAGATGGTGAGGGTCTGAACCAAGTGTGGCCAGGCCAGGAGAAATGCTGCAGGGCTCGGAAAACACTCCTGGAAGTGGATCTGTCAGATGGAGGATGAGGCGGATGAAGCGAAAACCCTGAGCTTGTGAAGCTGGGTAATGAGGAGGAGGAGGGGGATCCTAGAAAAAGAGAACTCATTTTGGAGAAGGGATGGGTTCTGGGGGGGCAACAGAATGCATTTTACTTTGTTTTTAAATTTTCTTTCTTTCATGAACATGACAAACTCCAACAAACACAAACATTTCCATATGCAAAAAAAAAAAAGAATTGTAGATGAAGTGATGGATCTCTGTGATGTATAGCTTGGCTCTTTAGTATATATTATTTTAAAATGCTCTAAATCACTTTTTATTAGAGAAATGAAAATTAAGACAACTCTGAGGTTCCATTTCACATCTCTCAGGTGGGCAAGATGACAGGGAAAGGTGATGATACATGTTGGAGGGGATGTAGGAAAATTGGGGCACTAATTCATTGTTGGTGGAGTTGTGAATGGATACAGGCACTCTGCAGAGCAATTTGGAATAATGCCCAAAGGATTATAGACTATATACCCTTTGACCTAGCAGTGTTTCTACTGGGCCTATGTCCCAAAGAGATCTTAAAGGAAGGAAAGGGCCCCACATGTGCAAGAATGTTCGTGGCAGCCCTTTTGGTAGTGGCTAGAAACTGGAAACTGAATGAATGCCCATCCATTGGAGAGTGGCTGAAGAAATTATGGTATATGAATGTTATGGAATATTATTGTTCTGTAAGAAACGACCAACAGGAGGATTTCAGAGAGGCCTGGAGACACTTGCATGAACTGATGCTGAGGGAAGTGAGCAGAACCAGGAGATCATTATACACGGCAACAATAAGATTATACAATGATCTATTCTGATGGATGTGGTTCTCTTCAACAATGAGATGTTTCAAACCAGTTCCAGTTGGTCAGTGATGAAAAGATTCATCTACACCCAGGGAGAGGATGGGTGGGAACTGAGAGTGTTCTACAACATAACATTCTCACTCTTTTTGTTGCTGTTTGCTTGCTTGTTTTTTTCTTTTTTGTTTTTTTTTTCCTTTTCATCTGATTTTTTTTTTGTGCAGAATGATAAATGTGAAATTATGTTTAGAAGAATTGCATGTGTTTAACCTATATTGGATTACTTGCTGTCCAGGTGAGGGGAGAGTTAGGGAAGGAAGGGGAAAGACTTGGAACACAAGGTTTTGCAAGGGTGAGTGTTGAAAATTGTCTTTGCATGTATTTTGAAAAATATTATTTATTGTTAAGTAAAACAAAGTAAAGGGGTCACAGGTACCTGCCATTACCCCCTTTGGGGCTGACTGTCCCGACTGACACCTCTGAGAAGGGGCCTGTGCAGGGACACTGAGGCCTTCTGGCTCCCAGGGGCTCTGGATCAGAGTTCTGAAGCCTTGCTGTGGCACCCCCTCTTTGTTCCAGGGGTCACTATATGCATTTTCTGTGGGGATTTCTCTTAAATCGTCCCTTTTTCGCTTCCAGTCGCCACCATTTCCCCTTCCGTTCATGACCCACAGCCCCTCTCCAAGGAATGGGCACCAGCTTGCTTTCCACTTCTCCGCTTCCTGGATTGCTCTGTCTCCCGTGCTTTTGTCTCCAAGCCATCCCCCCTCTCCCCTTTTCCCCCCTTTCTTTTCCTTCCCCCCCTTTGGTCTTTGGGCCTGGGCTGTTCTTGCCCAATTGGAACAGAGGCTCCTTAAGGAACATCATTCATTCCTTCATTGGGGCAGGGGAAGCGCTGGGGAAGGCAGGCAGAGGGACAGCCCTGGGGGAGGGGCGCTAGCAAGGGGTCCGACCATTCTGCTTTTCACATATATTTCTAAAGGTAGGAACCCGCCCTAATCCCAGGGATCCCAGCCTGGATCCCAGACAGACCTTCCTCTTTGTGGTGGCCGTTGCTACAAACCAAGGGGTGACCACTCAGCAGGGAACGGCCAAAGCCCTGCCTGGGCGGGGGCACCGTGTGTAAGCCACTGGTACACCCGAGCTCCCTGGGGGGGGGGGGGCCTGGAGGCGTCTGGGGCAAAGGCAGACACAGGAGCAGCCTCAGGACCAGAGCACTCACCATGGCCGGCCTCTGCCCCGGGCGCCAGCCTCGCCCCTCCAGACTGCTCCCCCCCACAAGGCTCCCTCACCCCCCCTCCCTCCCCAGCTCCCCTCCTCCTCTAAAAGGAAGCCCCTGCGCCCCACAGGCGGCCTCTCTGGGTCCCCCAGGGCTGGGCAGGCCTGGTGGTCCCTCACACCAGCTGGGCCCATATTTTGGGGTGCACTTGTCTCCTTCCTATGAGAACACAGGCTGCTTAGAGCGAGGAAGGCTCTCCTCCTCTGCCTCCATCGCGCATCTGGGCCTATCACACACCCTGCCGCCTGATGGGAACTGAAAAATGGCGGCCAGGAACGGCCTTGATCCCGGCGGCGGAACGGGGGAGAGCTCCCTGCTCTGGGCCGCAGAAGGCCCTGCCAGCCAGCCCCCAGCCACTCACCCAGGCGGCGTCTGTGCCCTCCGCCATTGGCCTCGGGGATCCACGGCGCCTCCCCTCGCTCCAGCCGGTCAATCACCTCGGGTTTGGAAACTGCGAGTCCTGTTCGGGGAAACGGGAGAGAGACCGCGGCTTGCCACAGCCCCCACGCCCCCGAGGGCACCGGGCGCAAGGGCAGGCCCGCCAGCCCAGAAGGGGGCACTGACCTGTGCCCCTCAGGAGGAGGAGCTCAAGGATCCGCGGCCTGGGGAGGGCAGGCAAGGGACCCTGCAGGCTGGCCCGAGGCCTCGGGCCCCCCCCCCAGTCCCGGGACCAAGCCCCCATTCCCGAGGCTCCAATAACAATTCTCGGATGGGGAGGGGGCTCAGATGGGGGGGGCTCCTTACCCAGACACGCCAGGTTCCAGTAGTTCTCCAGCATCACCTCCCGGTACAGCTCCCTCTGGGAGGAGTCCAGATGTCTCCACTCATCCCGCGTGAAGTCCACGGACACGTCCTTGAAGGTCACCGAGCCCTGGAACAGCAAAGACATCGGCTCGGAGGGATCAGCCCGGGAAGCACGGGGAGGAGAGGCAGAGCGGCAAGGGGCCCGGGGTCCCGTCCTTGTCCCACATGCCCCCAGTCTGTGCCCAGGAAGTTCTCGGGGGTCCCTGGCACCGGGGCAAGCGCTGCAGCCACATAGACACAGGGTTCCTGCCCTCCAGATCCCCCAGCAATGGGGCGGGCCCACCAAGATGGCGACTGTAAGCGGAAGTGATCCGAGGGAGCCCCGAGGCACGAGGAGGGGGCGGAAAGCCTCGGGCAAGACAGGGAGGAACTGAGCCAAGTCCTGGAGGAAGGCCAGGGGTCCGAGAGAGAGAGGGAGGAGAGCTCCAGGAAGGGAGATGGGTGCTCAAGATGCCCAGAGTGGGCGGACAAGGCCAAGGAGAGAGGCCGGCGCCGGCAGAGGAGGACCAGAGAAAGGGACCGATTGCTCCAAGCTGCCCCGCGTCCCGGTACCCCTGGCATTTCCGGTTGGAAACACCCAACAGGTCCTTGGCCGTGCCAGCTGGAGTTAAGGGAACTGAGCCGGGCTCCTGCTGAGCAGAGCCTCGGCTCGGGCACTGCCAGGCCTGTATCCCAAAGACGCCCAAACCAGGGAGAGCGCCCGTCAGTACGACACCCTGACAGCGGCCCCAGGACGACTGAACAAGCGGCGCTCTGTGACTGCGACGGGATGGCCGTGCTCTTAAGAAATGGCCAGCAGGGTCACTTGGGACAAACCCGGACAGACGGCCGGACTGAGACACAGTGGAGGGATCCGGCAGAGCGGCGCTGCGCCCAGAGCCCGGATTTAGGGTTAGAGGACGTGACCGGGCCCAGTGGAGTGGTGCAGAGCGGGGTAGGGTCAGTGTGTGAGAAAGGGCTTCTCCCCATGCCCGAGGCAGTCCCGAAGGACTGGACCACCGAGTGCGGCCGGAAGCCCGCGCTTTTCTTTTTTATTCAAGGCTGACTGTACAAAATGGCTAACCCGGAAACGGTTTCCAGAACTGTCCATAACCCTACACGTGTTCTGTCTCAGGGAGGGGGCGGGGAGGGAAGGAGGGATAGAATCTGAACTTCCAAATGTTATAATTCTTTTGAAAGAACTGGACCCACGGCCGTGGGCCTCATCTGCCTGAGAGCCGATGGCGGGAGCACAAGAGCGGCTGGGGGGCTCGGAGTCTCCGGAGGCCAACTTCTCTCAGCTCCGAGCTAAGGTTAACTATGGGCTAGCAGAGTTATGGCCGCTTCCACCCTGCAGGGCAGCTTATCCAAGGGCCGCCTGAACCTCCCATCCGCTGCCCCATGCTCTCCGTGGTCTGGGATGTGCCCGCCGGCTTCTGAGAGGGGAAGCCCACTCTCTTGCCTTTGCCTGCCGTTGGAACCCCAAATGAAGTACCCCTCGAGTACTGAGCAAGCGACCATCATCCATAAACCTTGTGAGATCTGGCCTGTTTGGCAAATCAGGGAAAAGTGACCTGGGTCGGCTGCACGTTCATACAACCCTGACTGTAGCTGCTGAGGTCCCGAGATACTGCTTATGCTTTCCAGAGCCGCCGGAAGAGTGTACCCCCTCTGGAACACGGGAGGGGAAGGGGGGACCACAGGACATCCCATGCTGGGTGGAAGCTGAACACTGTCACTCACAGCTGGGTGGAGTCACACCAATGACCTTGCCCTGGCTCCCTGTCTCTGGCTTCCTGAGGCAGAGGAAGACTGTCATATGACCCCCGAAGCTACTGTGATAGTGGTACCACTTCCTCATGCACAAGCCAAGGAGAAGGCTGTCCACCTTGGGGAGAGGCTCCTCGCCTTACCTACCTGGACACTGCTGACATATTCCTGGGCTTATTCAGTGGCATTATTCTGTATCGGGTATAGCTCTGCTGGACCCCAAGCCCTAGAAAAACAGAGCCCCACGGGAAGAGCTGAGGCCCACTTTGTTAGAGGGGACCACGGACCCTTTAATAAAGTGCCATCGGCTCACAGTCTCTCTTATTGTAAGGGGGGATCATTTGAATCCCCACAGACCCCTGCTGTGCTGGAAGACCAGGGACTGATTTCAAGATTTACATGAACTGATGCAGAGGGAAGTGAACAATATATACCAAGACACTGTCAGACATGATGCTGTCAACAACATAAACAGGACAACGGGGCCATTCTCAAGCTCGTATCACTCCTCTAGTCAATCAGCTTGGGGGAGAGGCTCTTTGGCTCGGTCTTCATCACTACCAAGTGCAACCAAAGGCGGACAGGAGCGCCTGAGGAGCGTTCTCCTGCAGACCACAGGGCTCGCATCTGGCCCTCAGCCATCATCTGAGGAAGCGGCTTCTCTGGAGAACCCTCCTGCCAAACACTAAGCAGTTCCCACAGGGCAGAAAAGCCAGAGCACCTTAAGAGACAGGAGGAGACAGGTACCAAACAAATCAAACCTTTATCACCAGCTCCCCTCAGACCCAAGCCCAAGAGCCTCAGGAGGGGCCCTCAACATCCTCCTGGGACTCAGCCCCTGGGGACGAACCACTCACTCCTGCAGCATCCGCAGAGCCAGCCACTGAAGGGCTAGAAAGGAAAGCTCTGTCCATCAAAGTTCTTGACTCTGCCCAATGGTTCTACATCAAAAACTAGTATTTATCAGGGGAAATGACACTAACAAAGAGGCTTGACCATCTACTTTACTGCTGTCCCTGAGAAACCCTTCCCTCTGAAACTTTCCCTGCTTGCCATCTCCTCCATCAGAAAAGCAGCTCCCCGGGGTGCAGGGGCTGTCTTCTACTTTGATCCCAGTGTCGGGGATACAATAAGCATTAACTGATGTTTCATTCCTTCTACTTGGGTACCTTCCTGTTCCCTCTGGAATCAAACTCCTTGCTTGGCTTTTAAATACACTGGGCCCGCCCTCCCTCATTTTACCCCCTCCACAGATCTGGCCATCCAGGCACGTTGCAACCCCCCCCCCCCAGCTTCCCTGGCTGCACCTCCCCAAAGAGGCCCTCCCAGTTCTTTGCCCTGGATCTACCTTGTATATACGGGGCAGCTGCATGTTGTCTCATCCATCAGAATGAAAGCACAATGTAGATAGCAGCACTTTCTGAGATATCCAAGTAAATGAGTAAGCAATGACTAAATAAAATTGTGGGATAGGTATTTAATGTACAATTATGTCTTGTAAGATATGATATGAACAGAGAAGCACGAGGAAACTTCTTTCAACTGAGGCACAGAGAATTAAGCAGAACCAGGAAAACAAAATGCGCGAGTATGATGTGAATTAAAAGACCAACAAAATGAAACTGAAAGCTGTGAAATTGTTGTGGAAATTATAATGGCATGGCCCCAAAGAAGAGAGATGAAAGTCACCTTCTGCATTTATTTATATAGGGGAGAGGTTACTGATGTGGAAAGCTACAGACATCCGATCGCTTGGATACATGTGTTGGTTTTCCAAATTGATTTCTTTTTTCTTTCACTCTGGATTATAGAGAATGGCACTTTGAAAAGAAAATGACATATTGGGAGCCATCGGTGACATTAAAACAGAAGGATATTAACAAAAATTTACATTAAAAATACATTAAAAATAAAAATATTACACCAACACCAATTTTGGTGTAATAAATTTAGCGTTATGCTCAGAAACTAGATTGAGATGCAAGGAGATGAGAAATCAGAGACTTTCCTAGGAGTCTGACTGGGATGCAGCAAGACAGCTTAAAGGGAGAGCAGGGACAACTGAGAGAGACTTGGCTTGTTTGCAGGTGTTAGTTAGTGAGGAGAGACAGAAGATGAAAAGAGAAAAGTGAAATGAGTGAGGGTGCCATCTCCTAGAAGAGATAGGAGCAATAGATAAAGGGTCCAAGTGAAGGGGATAACCAATGCATTGAAAGAGCTATTTCTTGGGCAAGGCCAAGTATAGGGGAGAGTGGGATCACGGAAGATAAAGATGAAGGGATTTGAAATCGAGAAGTGGAGAAAAAAGAGGGCTTCTGAGGCAGACTCCCATTTCCTGGTTCAGTTAATAAGCATTAAGAGCCTACTTTTTTTTTGTCAAGGACTGTTGTCAAATGCTGGAAATTCAAAAAGAGACAGGGGCAGCTCACAGTCTAACAGGGAAGAAAACATGCAAACAAATGTGAGCAGGATCATTAGGAAATAACTGAAAGGTAAAATAGAAATTGAATTGAAAGAGGAATTGGGAAAGACTTCCTGTAGAAGGTGGGATTTGAGTTGGAACTTGAAGCCAGAGAAGCCAGGAAGCAGAGATGAGAAGGGAGAACATTCCAGGCATGGAGGATCCGAGACAAGAGATGGAGGGTTGTGTTCATGGAACAGCCAGGTGAGATCGTTGGATCAAAGGGTAAGGGTCAGGGAATAAGGTATAAGATGACTGGCAAGTTTTGAGATTCCTCTGAATTGCAAACATCATTTTGTATTTGCTCCTGGGAGCAATAGGGAGCCATAACACATGGTGACATGGTCAGAACTGCACTAAGGAAGATCACTGGGTGGCTGACTAAAGGATGGACTGGAGTGGGGAAAGACACAAAGAATAATGCAGCTATTCCCATGGTCCAGGCATAAAACTGATGAGGTTCTGTGTCGCACATGTTCCAGATATGTGAAAGGCAGCTGGAGATTGGAGGTCCCCAAATACCTCTGTTGAGACCCTAAGTCCAAGGAGGTTGATGAGATCACTGACTTGTATGGAGGGGAAAATTAAGAGGGCCCAAGACAGAGCCCTGGGACACTCCCATTGGCTTCTCCAAGCCCGGGAACCAGGCACAATCCCTCATTATCTGTTCCTCCTTTCCAGCTTCCATCCCTATCTTATCTCCTTCATTAAACTGTAAGCTCCTTGAGGGTGGGAACGCTCTTTCTTTTTCACATTTCTAACCCCAGCACTCAGCACAGTGCCTAGCACATAGTAAGGGCTCCTATATTTAACAAATTCAAAAATCACCAAAAATGCTGTTAAAAGAATTGTTGCATTTAAAATCAGCAGCACCTGAATGTTTAAATTCAGTTACCTCTTCCTATTTTTAGGTAAGTTTATGGCATTTGTACTTATGAAGCTGCTGAGGTCCTGAGTAACTAGGTGTGATTGGCTGAGAGATTGAAGTATTATTTCTACTTCTCCTTTCCCCTCCCCTGGTGCTGATGGGGATCAGTCTAGCCTCATGAGCAGCCCCACCTTGCTATGTTCTGTCAGAAATCTGAGTTAGGGAAAGCCTCTGAGGTTAAATTTCCCCTATATATCTGTCCATGGTTCCCGCCATCTTTGCCGGACCCCTTTGTGTTAGTCCACCACAACACTCTGCTTCGGGTGTCTTTCCCCTCAACTCTCCCCCATGCCAAGTGGTGTCCTTTCATCCCCCACACATCTTTTCCTTCCTCCTCCTTACAGCTAACTCCATTAGGGTCTTAAACCCCTTTGGGCATTTTGCCTGCCAGCTAAGGGCATATTCCAAACTCATGGCTGTCATAAATTCCACTAGGGAACTTGTCTTTTCCATCATTAACTGTTAAAAGATTTTCCTCACAAACTATATGCTCTCCCAGTCCTACTTCCTATTTACCATTCCTGGTGTCTTGTATCCCTTCATTTTCTCATTAACCCCTTCTCCTGAATGAGTCTAACTTTTGCCAAAGAGAATGGCCATTATGAATTCTTCACATGACTGAACCCCAACATTTGGGTCTGATCATCTCATTATTTGGTGCTAAATCCCAAACACGTCAATTGGAACCGGGATTGTTCTCCTAAAACACATCATTTGATACTCAAAACCCTTGGCCTTTTGGACAAAAAAGTAATATACCCTATTGTTTTTCCCTATTCTTTAAGAAAGTGTGTGTGTGTGTGTGTGTGTGTGGAGGGGGTAACTGCAATATCTCAGGGTACATGCCAAAGTATCTATCACTTTGCTCACTAGGTGGTAAGGACCTAAAGTAGGGGAATGCCCCCAAATAGGTCCTGTATTTTCTGAGGACAATCGTACTTTGCTCACCCCCACTTCTCTCTGGGATGATGGCGGAGGTCATTTGAGCGGAAGATTCTGGTTTTGGGGGGATGCTTGCATTCCCCAAGTAGTGTAGTATCTGGCCATCCAGGGTGTGCAAGCGCACTTTCTGCGGTTTCTCTGGCTTCAGTCTTTGGGATCCAAACTAACCTGCTAGTCCCCTAGTTTGAAGAGGTTTATGGATTGTCCAAACCAATCATCTGGCTTGATTGGGTCGCCCCTTCAAAGATGCTAAGTCCAGGCCAGCCTCTCTGAAGATCAGTAGGCTCCCAACATCCCCTCCATATCCTGGAATCAGCATCGATTTTTCTCTAGATGGGAACCCCCTGTCCTGTAGGAGGGATGATCTTTTCAGTTCTCCTTAGATGGAAATACAAGCAGCCTTCTCCACCCTCTTTCTAGGCAGAGAGAGACTGCTTCCACGGGGCTTGGGGAAATCCGAGAGGTTCAATTAGTACTGGAAGATCTTTCCCCCCTCCCTCTATGGGGGGAGATTGGAGCAGCTGTAATTTTGCCTCCAGGCACCGTCTGGGAAAAACCATGGACCTGTGTTTCCATCCCAGGTCTTAACACACTGCCTTAAACTCTCTTATACAGTTTACTTCAAAAAACAAAAACAACAACAAAAAAAACCTGACATCTAAAGTTTCTCCCAAAAGATGCAATTTTAAACTCATGTATTTAACTTGGAGATCTGATTCTAGATTATATGAAACAATCAGTTGCCCCCAATACTGTCCAGTAAATCACCACCCATATAACGGATTTTATCTGACTTGCTGGATTATAACGCATTATCTCTCTTGGACTTTGTGGCAACAGTTCAGGTAACGTTCACTTAATCTTACTCTATCTATAATCATCATTAGCTGTTATATTCTAAAATTGTGAATGTATCTGGGCATAAGATTTTAGAGATATGTGCACATTAATCTTAAATATTGAAGTATTATTACTGGAAATTTAAATCTGCATTTATTTATTTTTTGTTGAGGCAGTTGGGGATAAGTGACTTGCCAAGAAGTGTTGTATTTGAGGTCCAATTTGAACTCAAGTCCTCCTAACTTCAGGGCTGATTCTCTATCCACTACACCAATGAGCTGCCCTACTTGTATTTAATTTTAAGCCAAAAACTGGGTATTCAAGTTCTCTGGTAACTTAAGCAAAGAGATCACATTTGTATTTCCTCTAATTAAATGAAATGTATTTAAAGTGTTATGTTGCTTTCTAAATCACTTACTGCACCATTTTAAAATTTGTATGAGCTATTTTAAAATTGTTAGTCCAGCCGAACATGTGCTATAGGTTTTGCTAAGTTTTGTCCAAAATTATTTAGCTATTACCTATGTTGTGAAATTGATGATTTTAAAACCTAAAGCTGGACTAACTAGGATAGTGAAAACTTTATCTAGATTTTATTTGGGGATCTAACATTCCTTTCTTTCCCCTTTAGTAGTTGGGGAAAGTGAAAACAAACTAACCAACCCATCATTTTTGCTAACATCATCAGCCCCGCTTGATTTTAGAGATAAAACTCCCTTACACAAGTGAAAGTTCTGAAATCTTTTCATTTTTAAATTTCCAAAATGCTTGATTTGGATTTCTGGATGTTAACCTGAAATTGAGGATAGAAAGTTATATAGGTTATTTGCATGATTTCATGGTTTTATTCTAGATCACCTCATCTTAGAATATGAAGGCATAATCCACCTTTCCCCCCTTACTGAGTGTGGAGGACCCTAACCTGAGCCCTTCTCCCCAACCCTTCATAGAATGGTGGAGGTAAGCTCTAAGGATAATTGGGGTGGGCAGATAGGAACAAGTTCAGTTTCTTCTCTGGGGTCTCCATCAACTCCCCTTAATTTGTAAGCTTACCAGTTTTCTTGAACCCATCAAGTTAGGCAAGGTCATCAGACTTGAGAAATGAGCCTATTTAGGTGGGTTATACAGTTACCAAACAAGGAATGTGTTTACTGAGATTCCATAAGCTTATTTATTATATGGAAATGACCTCTAATGATTGGCCTTTGCACTAGGATGTTTAAACTCAAGAAGAAAAAGACATGAAAGATGTTATTTCTCATGTGTGAGTGATGGTAAACTTTTATTGCAACTTCATTTAAGTAAAAATGAGTGTCTAGTTCTAAGCTGTAATTAGTGGAACTTGCTATTTGAGAGAAAATCTCCTGGGACTGTAACTGATATTCTTTTTTGAGTTTTGAATTTGGATATGATTGTCTGATGGATCATTAAATCAACAATCCACCATTCAAGAGCAATGTCAAAAGTTACTCAGAGGGATGCCATCTTAAGAGGACAAGCTTGGTCTGTGCTTAAGATCAGATCCTTCTGACTCAGTTTCCCATTGCATATCTTTGAAAAGCTATGCTTTCCATCTGACTATTTCTTCTGAGTCTGGCTATGAGGTAAAATTGTTACATTGGTTGTCAACTGTGACTATTACCTGAAGTCAAACTGAGCTAAGGATGCTTTGTCCTGCTACAATCATGTCCCTCTTACAGAAAATGTCTACAATTGGAGCAAATGCTCAGTTTAAAAGCCATAAGCAAAATGCAAGTATGTGAGATCTTGCTGTTTTCCATCTGAAAATGTGTAACTACTTGAGACCTAGCTGCTATTCTCATATAGTGACAGAGTAGAGAATTTTAGTGCAATCTTCTTAGTAGATGTAACTTATGAAGCATTTTGTATACATCCATGAAAATAAAGTCAATTTTATTTAAACTAATGGGAGAGAGCATGTTTGTCCTGAGGTACAAACATTTTTCTTAGAAATAACTTATTTGACATGCATAGACCCAAGCCACAGGAAACTGGCTTGCCGATGCAGTCACAAAAGAGGCTGCTAGCCAATCTATTGCACTGGCCTTCTTACTCCCCCAGTGCTCCAATTCTTATATTCCATCCTACAACAGACCCTGGCAAAGAGGAAAAATATTCTTCCACCTCTCCTCTGGGGTGGTATTAAACAGCCTTAGGCCAGCTTCTAATCCCAGAGAAACTCCAACTTCTCTTAAGCTTCTGCCAAACTACAAAAAAAAAATGGCCTTTCATCTCTTGTGAAATCTATCTTCAGTGACCACAAGCTAGGAGAAACTATCAGACAGGATTATCAGGCATGTGTAAGGTCTGTATTTTGTGCCCAAGAGACTCCTGAAAATGCCATTAAAGTCACTCTTCTAAAACCTGTTCAGAAATGGGATACTTGTCTAGGAAGACTGGCAAGGAAGCTTTATACATATGCCTCATGTAGGGTTTGGGTTAATCTCTATCCAAACTACATTCTGACGGTTACTCACTCAAGGTCTACAGACACTGAATGAACTAAGACCTGTTAAGGAAGGGTTTTATGAATACCTGCTAGTGGGGTGGGATCCCTTTTTCTGAAAATTGCTTTTAGGTTGAATAAATCTTCAGCTCCCCAAAGCAATCTCCTTCACAGCAAATTTTTTTTTGTTTGGCACCCCATTTCTAATCATCATCCCTTTAAATAGGTCTTTTCTTAATAGGCTTTTTTTTCCCCTTTTGGTAGAAGTCTGTGGAAACACATCTACAGAGAGTCCACCCCACTCCCTCTCCTTTTAATTGTTACTTCTGCTATCAACTGAGGGCAAGGTCTCTCCTAGCAGATAATGCAGGCTCTATTAAAATCTGCTCTTTACAGGAGTTGGCCTGGCCTGGCCAAGAATGAGGGCTGTCTCTCCCTGCCTCACCTTGTGGGCTCCAGGATGAGACTTCCCTAAACAGTTCTGGTAGGCCCGAACAAGAGCAATGTCTCTGATTGAAGACCCCTGCCCCCAAACAGTCATTCTCTGTCTCTGATCTTCTAGGCTTTAGGCAATTCCCCTCCCCCAGACTAAACATCTGCACTCAACAGCCATAACTGTCAGCTTCCTAGATCTGACTCAGGCCTTCAGCTTCTGGCGTAGCCCTCCAAGTGATGGCTCGGCTCTACACCCATTCCCAGCAGGACACAGTTTCAGAAGATGAGGTCGAGTGGGACTGGTAAAGACTTCTCAGTCATTCCATTTGTGCAGACCCTGGACCACCATCTCACCAAAAGTCATGACTTGGAAGCAGGGACTTCAAGTCTCCCTCCCCTGAGTGCCACTGTCACACTGCCCCATTAGCAGGAGTTATCCCAAATAAGCTTGTGAATGCTTTTATGGGTTTGTATCGGTCACTCTGCTTCCATAATCTGCAGCTCTCTTCTCCTTACCTGGCTGCCCTCTCTACTGAATCGTAATAAAATTCCTTTCTACTTCTATCTTGAGAAATCTCAATTTGAGCTGGGAGTCTTTGTCCCACACAGATGGGGGGCTTGTCCAAGATCTTGAAGCCCAACTGGGAAGAGAGCTCCCTCCCAGACTGGGATAGGTGCACCTTGGCAGTCCCGCAGTCTTGCAGGGCGGCTCATCTCCTGGTGTGCTAAACGACCCAATGGAGGAGAGTTGGTAAAGCAGAAAAGGAAAGGCCTCAGGTTGTACAGGCCCCCCTGCTGGGTGAGTAGAGCCCAAGGTATAAATGCATAACTGCAGGTGAGCTGAACAAGGCCCTGGGGTCCTTAGAGAGAGCAATCCAACAAAAGGGGCTGCACCTACTAAGCCAAGCTGAATGGGGCCCTGCAATTGCTGGCGTTCTTGCCAAATTAAGTTGCAGTTTAAACCCAAGATACTGGTAGACAGCCGCTTGGGGAATAAAAACTTTAGAATTGGAATAAAACTCCATAAAGACAAAAGAAGATGATAAAATATTGTTGCTCTGTATGGAGAGGACACTCCAGGGCTAATTGGGTATATCAGACTTAAATCTGTAAGTAGAAGCTGGAATAGGCGATTTCTATGTATCTGTGGATGCCTGCTTTGCACTCTGTGTTTTGCTGCTTGGAGAAATACCTGGCTGAACTGCTGGAATTCATTCAGAGTAATCATTCTTTCAGAGCTGCTCAACCATGCTCTGCTATCACCTTGAGACTTAACTCTTTCCTAACTTACAAAGAAAAGGTTCGTGTGAATTAGGAAAGCCACTAAAAGACAATTCTGCTTGAATGAAACATATAGGTAGATTTTAAGGAGTCTTACAATTAAAGTACTAGTTAATTTTAAAATAACTTTAAATAGGTATTTTTATAATTTACATTTAAACTATGTAATTATATATTACCTCACATATAGTAAGTTATAAAATAACTTAACACTGGAAACTTAATTGATTTTGACATAGGTTGGTTCTGTTCTATCTGAACTAATGAACACTGGGTTCTTTCTGAGACTGTAGAACTCAGATTTGGCTTGTTATTGGGTACCCTGAATGCTATTAGAATATAAACTGAAAAACTAACAGGAGGTGGAAAATATGTTAAAGAACCTGTTATCAGCTTTACTAACTCAGTTAACGTTAATTTAGGAGATTTGTTATTTCCACCCATGCTTGTGAGTTAAAAGGAAATTATAGGCCATTTGGCTGTTACTTATGAAAATTCTAACATGGTTCATTATATTAAAACCTACAATTGGCAATTACTATATGTGTAGAATGAGAGTAAAAAGATTTAGTTGTTACTGGAGAGATTTTTGCCCTATAAATTAGTCAGGAGTTTCAGGAATTGTTAATGGATGGGAGTAAAGGAAGATTTCTGTATACCTATTTTATAGACGTCACTCCTGTATATGAGGTAGATGTAAATCCCAGATAGGGAATAATTTGTCAAGCAGAGATTAGATTATGCAATTGATATTGGAATTAAAGGTGTTGAACCATCAGGTAGATTTAAAATGTACCCTCTTTTGGTAGAATATGAATGGCAGAAATAGGGGAGGTTTAAAAATTCCCTATTTAAAATCAACCTGGAAAATCCAGAGGACGTGTTGTGTGTGTTCAACAATACCCTATTATCATTGGAAGGAAAAATAAGATTGTAATTGGTAATAAAGGGACTTGTGAAGGATTAAAAGTGTTATATTTCTTTTCAATATCCCTATTTTGCCCCTTAAGAAATCAGATAAGATTTATGGATTAATGCCTGATCTTGGGATAGGAAACAATTTAGTGACATATTAGAGAGCATTAGAAGGGATTAAGGGAGCCTGGCTCCAGAATATTAAAGTTAGATTTTACAAGGGCACTAGTTGGAAAAGTTATTTATTGGTTATGATGGATCATGTGATAGGATGGGTGGACACTTTCCTTTGAGCTCTGCAACCTTGGGCGAGGTTAATAGAATATAGTTTTAGGTCTGGCACAGCTGGGCCACCTTCATGGGCATTTTTCATTAATTCCTTTGAGATTCTTGATCTTTTGTTCCGTCAGATGAACACTTATTATTTTTTCTATATCTGTAAAGCAATTTCTTGGGAGTTTGACTGATATGGCATTAAATAAATAGATCAATTCAGGTAGTGTTGTCATTTTTATTATATTCGCTGAGCTTACCCATGAGAATTTGATTATTTGTGACTTTGTGTGGAAAGTGTTTTGTAAGTAGTGTTCATATAGTTCCCGACTTTCCCTTAGAAGATAGATTACTAAATATTTTATATTATTTTGTTATTTTAAATGGAATTTCTCTATCGCTTGCTGTTGGACTTTATTGGTAATATATAAAAATACTGATGATTTATGTGGATTTATTTTGTATCTTGCAACTGTGCTAAAGTTATAGATTATTTCTAGTAGCTTTTTAGTTGATTCTCTAGGGTTCTCTAAGTATACCATCATATCATCTTCAAAGAGTAATAATTTGGTTTCCTCATTACTTACTATAATTTCTTTAATCTCTTTTTCTTCTTTTATCGCCAAAGCTAACATTTCTAATAAAATATTGAATAGTAATGGTGAGAGTGGGCAGGGGCTAATAGAAGAACATTGGAATAAATAATACCTAGGTATGGATTGCTAGGTACCACTGAATTCTGATAATGGAATATTCTTCACTTTTAAGCTTTTATAATAAGGGAGGGGAAGGCTGCAAATTGAGTTCTGCCCTCATCAGGGAAAGTGAAAAGAGTAAATTAAGTTCTTAAGAAACATTACTAAATGGATGTTGGACATTAAATTGCTTTGAACGAAAAGTTTGCCTACCACTTTGTTAAGGAATTAGAACTGTCCCCAAGAAAGATCTGGGACTTTCCCCACATGAGATGTGGTTTGGTTTACTATATGAAAGGGAGGGAAAAGGAAAGACCCCCCTTTTGAAGAATAAGGTTTTAAGGAATTATATACTGGCAGGGTCCTCATCTCTTTTAGCCCTTAGGAAGCAAGGATTACCGACCCAGACAACACCCCTGGAGTTTGCAGTTCCAGGAGAGTGGTCGCTTACTAAGTGCTGGAAGAAGCAGGGCAGGAAGGACCTTACCAGACGTTACAGACTGAGAATCCCAGGGTTAAGAGACCTGTGGAGGAAACTCGAGAACGGACAGTTAAAAAATGCTTTGGTAAGGAAGGGAGGTATATTTAAGAGTACATCCCACAGGCAGGAATATTAAGCTCGCTCCTCCGCTGGGACCCTTGTCGCGTCCCCTATTTGAAAGATTACTATGTTTCTTGAAACCATCTTGTCAGCCCTGGGTTTGTTTAGGTTTTAGTCTCCAAACAAGGAATTACTGATACTCTACCAGTTATATAAAAATGATTTCTAATGTTGACCTCTTATACCAGAATGAGATTTTACTACAAAGGGGTCAAAGATGTTAAGTGAAATCTCTTGTCTATGTGCAGCTTAGAAAGCTTTGTTTTAATTGGTTGTATTGAGTTATCTTAAAGCCGTACCCATTATTTAAAGGGATTTTGAGAAAGTAGCTTATGCCTTTGTCCCTTTGAACATGTTTTTGCAGTAGACAATATGCAATTTAGAATTTTTATGTGTATTCAAAAACATGAGCCCTTGGTTATTGATTAAGCATCCTAAAGCAAAATGATTTGTATAATGTTGGACTTAAAGCCATCTACTGAGATATGAAAGATAATCTGTGAACTTTCCAGGATGAATCTCTTGTCGTCATCAATGGAAGGTCAGAGTTAATACTTATTTAAGATATGTGATCCTTGAGAGTTAGATTCACCTGCAACTTTGATTAATGAGGCTTGGAGATAAAATCTCTTGGGACTATAGCCGATATTATTTAGTTAAGAGTATATCATCAGAGGGAGCCTTCTGACTCAGTTTCCCAGTGGTGTTCTTTTGAATAAGAACCCACCTGATTATTCCTGAGTCTGGCTATAAGGTGAAATTGTTACTACATGATTAATTGAAAACTTGACAACCACCCGAGCAAAGGACACTTCCTCCTGTCAGCTGAGGCCTGAAGGACCACTTTGGGCACTATTATAACCATGTCTCTGCTTTCCCCCTCGTGGCCAGTTTCTACAATCAGAGCCAGTGGTCAGCAGAAGCCATGAGCATGTGATCATTCTATCCTAAGGCAGGTGAGCGAGGCTTGAGCCTGACCATCTGCAGCTAGGTGCCCAGCGTTTCTGCTGACTTTGGGGGGCATCTGTACAGGTGGCTCTGCTCCCTGGACCCCAGCTCTCCTCAGCATTCAGTGGGGTCCTCCTCGCAATCTGTATTATCCAAGAGGCCTAGAGGGGAGGGCAAGGCTGGAGGATCTGCCAGGGTAACGCTTCTGAGAGGTCAAAGGGGGGTCCTACTGATGCGGAGAGGTCCTTCTAGGGTCACTCCGTTTGTGCAGACCCTGACCTCCATCTCATGGACCAGAAATCATCCAATCCCCCTCCTGAGCGCCGCTGTCAGACTGCTTGTGAGTGCTCTTAGGGGTTGGTACTGGTCTCTCTCTGCTTCCTTATTCTTTATGTGGGATAGTCCAGGCTGTGAGCCCGACCCTCGGTCACTGGGATCAGAGGCCAGTGGGGGTGGGGGGATCTCCCAGAGAGGTCTTCTTCTGGAACCTGCCTCTCCTCGCCTGACACTTGTTGGGAGGAGGCCGCCAGCCCTCCAGGCCGCAGCGGTTCCCTCCCAGCTTCCAGACTCCACTTAACTTAGGAGCAAGGCCTCTAGATTGGGGCTCTAGAATTTCAGCGTCAGATTGAGAAACCCCCTTCTGTGTACAGGCCCCGAACCCACTTTTTAAAAGATTGAGCAAATTTAAAGAAATGGTGAGCTCCTGGTCACTAGCTGGAGTTGGCAGAGAAAGACTGAAGTACTGATGGAATACTCTGTGCCCCCCCCCCAGCAGGAAGGGACACGGATGGGGATCACTTAGCCTCGTGGTCCCTCCCTCTGTGGAGGTCATGGGCAGCCCCACCTTGCCCCATCTGCTCAGAAACCCAGATTATTCAACTCCGTGGGACTCATTTTCCCCATAAACCTGTTCTTGGCTCACGCCATCTCTGCCGAGGCCCACGGGGCACTCTGCTGCCCCTCTCATCCTCCCATGTCTCACGTGTCCTCCTCCTTCCCATAGCTTACATCACCCTTTTAGGGGGCTGAATCCCCTTTATTGACAGCCTGCCCATCGATGGAGTCCTCTCACCTCATGGGCTACTGCCTTTCTCCTGCTTACTTGTGAGTCCCACCAGGGGACTTGTCTTCTCCATTGTTAACTGTTAGAACCCCTTCCCCTGATGTTAGCAAGGTTAGAACCCTTCCCCCTGATATTCAGGTTAGAACCCCGTCCCCAGATGTTTGCAACGTTAGAACCCCTTCGATGTTCAGGTTAAAACCCATTCCCCTGATATTCCCAAGATTAGAACCCCCTTTTCTGATGTTCACAAGGTTAGAACCCCATCCCCTGATGTTAGCAAGGTTAGAACCCTTTCCCCTGATATTCAGGTTAGAACCCTGTCCCCTGATGTTTGCAACGTTAGAACCCCTTCCCCTGATGTTTGCAA
>JAJPUD010003501.1:229304-245106 GCA_023553655.1 Myrmecobius fasciatus
CCCCCACCCCTAGATGACAGGTAATCTAATACATGCTAGATAGGATAAATTATATGACAAATACAATACATGTATACATATCTATACAGTTATCTTACTGCACAAGAAACATCAGATCTAGAAAGAGAAGAAGAAAAAAAAACAACCTAAGAAGGAAAACAGAATGCATGGAAATATTCACAGAAAGCGTTAAAATGCTGTGTTGTGGTTCACTCTCAGTTCCCACAGGCCTCTCTCTGGATGTATATGACTATCTTCATCGCAGCACAACTGGTTTGAATCACATCATTGTTGAAGAGAACCATGTCCATCAAAATTGATCATCGTATAGTCTTGTTGCTGTGTATAATGTTCTCCTGGTTCTGCTGATTTCACTCAGCATCAGTTCATGCAAGTCTCTCCAATCCTCTCTGAAATCCTCCTGTTGGTCATTTCTTACAGAACAATAATATTCCATAACATTCATATACCGTAATTTATTCAGCCATTCTCCAATTGATGGGCATCTTTTCAATTTCCAGTTTCTTGCCACTACAAAAAGGGCTCCACAAACATTTTTGCACATGTGGGTCCCTTTCCCTCCTTAAAAATCTCTTTGGGATATAGGCCCAGTAGAAACACTGCTGGGTCAAAGGGTATGCACTGTTTGATAACTCTTTGAACATAGCTCCAAATTGCTCTCCAGAATGGTTGGATCCGTTCACAGTTCCACCAACAATGTATCAGTGTCCCAGTTTTCCTACATCCCCTCCAACAGCTATCATTATCATTTCCTGTCATTTTAGCCAATCTTGATCTGATTTTTCTTGCACAGCAAAATAATTGTGGAAATATGGATAGAAGAATTGCATATATTTAATATATATTGGATTACTTGCTGTCTAAGGGAGGGAAGTGAGAGAAGGAAGGGAGAAAAAGATTGGAACATAAGGGTTTTCAAGAGTGAATGTTAAAAACTATGCATATGTTTTGAAAATAAAAAGCTTTAAAAAATAAAGACAAGGTCTTCTTGTACAAAATGACTAATATGGGAATATTTTATGATTGCACATGTATAACCTATATGGGATTGCTTACTGTCTTAGAATGTGGGGAGTGAGGGATAGAATTTGTTAAAAAAAAAAAAAAGCCCAGGGTTAAAAATTGTTTGATATATAATTGGAGGGGAAATTTTTTAAAATTCTTTTGAAAAATAACCCTGCCACAAAAGAAAGTTAAGCTGGTATAAGATGATACCCTTTAAAAGTTTTGTGTAAAGAAAAATAATTGAATCAACTAGCAAAGATTGAACATTTTCCTAGATGAACAATTTAGTGCCTGAAAAGAATGGGAAAAGCTGCTCGGATCTCCATAGGATTCAGACGGGACATGAACCATTGGGGTGCAAAAGGAGCTGAGCCCTGAGTCTGATGGAAAACCCTTGCAAAGGATGTGGTGAGCTCGTTGGCTTCTTAACAACTTCTACAATGTGGCGTGGAAGCACAGGTTTGGGCCCACAGACTTTAGGGGGACCAGGGCTTCCAGGCGGTGGGATCCCACGACTCGTTTCCCGATAACTCCTTTAGGTGCCAGCCCAGCTCTGTCGCCCATCGGCGGGGCTTCCAGCACAATCGGACACCACAACTTGTTCAGCCATTGCCCAGCTGATGGGCATCCCCTCAATTTACAGTTCTTAGCCTCTCCAAAAAGAGCTGCTATGAATCTTTTTGTACCAAGGGGTGCTTTCCCCCTTTGAAAACCTCTCTTTGGTGATTCAGGCCAGTTCCAATGGTCTTGTGATGGAGAGAGCCATCTGCCCCCAGAGAGAGACTGAGGGAACTGAGTGGGGATCACAACAGAACATTCTCACTCTGTTGTTGTTCACTTGCATTTTGTTTTCGTTCTCATTTTTTCTTTTTGATCTGATTTTTCTTGTGCAGCACGAGAATTATATAAATATGTATAAATATATAGGATTTAACATATTTTTACCATGTTTAACATCTCTTGCATAGTGTGCCCTCTAGGCGAGTGGGTGAGGGAAGGGAGGGGAAATCGGACACAAGGTTTTCAATGGTCAATGTTGAAAAATTATCCTTGCATATATTTTAAGATTTTTTTTAAAACTTCAATTAAAAAAGTCGTCTCTTTGGGATGCGGATCTGGCAGCAGTTTTGGGATAAGCAACAGGTATGCACAGCTTCAAAACCCTTTGGGCAGTTTTTGGCAGGCTGACAAGGACCAGGAAGCCTTGGGATCTCCAGCTGCCTTCACTCGGCCATGTCTCCCACTCTAGTATCCCATTGCCTGCCAGGATTCTGGAGTCCCCCTCTGTGCCCCACTGTGCCCTTCTTGACGGGTCCCGCCCCCCACAACCTTTCCAGCACACAGGATGGTGACTGTTGTGCAGAGGTGGCAGCCTCTGGGGGGCATAGGTGATGGGGGACAAGTCCGACCTCCCCCCAGGACAGCAGAGTGCAAGATCTAATTAGCTAGGTCAGGAAGGCAGTGAAGACTGGCCCTCGGCTCCACAACCAGGGCTGGCCCTCTCTAAACCCGGGGCACTGACCATTTAACAAGGTGAGGCAGTGGCAGGGAGGCTCGTGGCCCTGCTCCTCTATACCTGCTGTTAATGAGAGGGGAACCATTCGGACTGGGCCCACTTGTCCCTCCATGGTACGGCGCCATTTCTGTGGGGCGGGCCGTGTGCCAGCACCAAGCTGAGCACTCACAAATGTTCTCTCCCTGAGCCTCACCACAGCCAGGTGGGTATGATTGTCCCTCCCACTTTACACCTGGGGGAGCAGAGGCAGAGGGGGCTCGCCCAGGCTCCCCCAGGAGTCAGGCCAGGTTCCACCTTGGCTCTCCCAGACCCCAACACCTCCATGTGTTCTGTAGCCCCTGGCTGGCTCACTGTCCTCCCCCCTCAGTTATGGGGCTGACTCTGCTGGCTTAGAGATCCCCCTTCTGTCTCTCCCTTGCCCCTCAGGTACCCCATCTCTTCTATCACCCCCACAATCAAGGCAGCCTGACGCCAGACCCAGACTGCTCCCTATCCCTGCACTATGTCTCCTGCCCTTTGACCTCCCCCCAAAGCCCCTCCGCTGTAGCTGGCCATCTCCCTTCTGGACACTTTACAAGTCCACTTCCAACTTCCTCACTTCACTGAACGCTCTCTCCCCAGTGACCCGGCCTCTCTGAATGGCCACATTCAGCGGCCTTCTCTCCATCTTTGACCTCCCTGCAGCCCCGGACACTGCAGTCACTCTCTCCTCCCTAACACTGGCTGAGGAAGGACCCCCCTGGGTACCTCTGAGGGATTCTGCGTCTCCGGGCCATCCGTGTCCCTCAGGGCTCTCCAGGCCTCCTCTGCCCTATCTCACTTTCAGCTCCCATGGATTTAATGACCATCTCTAGCTCAGATCTGCCTTTCCCGCTTCCCCTCTCTGATGACTTCCAGTCTCTTAAGCCAACCCCGACATCTCAAACTGGATATCTGGGAAACATCTTAAGCTCCATACATTCAAAGCCAAACCCACTTACAAAAGGTGACCCCGGAGTAGTTTGTGCAGAGTAGTGAAAGGCCGAAAGCAGAAATCTTCTGTCTTCTTTTCAGCCCACACTGCGACAAAATGATATTTAGTGAGGGACCATGGAAATAAGACTTAAATTATTGGAGACTAAATAATCTTAGCGGATACATGGGTTAAAAAATAAGCCATAGAAACAAGAACAAGTTTTATTAAAGAGAAGGGGGAATAAGACAACAGACCAAAATCAATGGGAGGCAGCAAAGCAGTAATCAGAGGGAAATTTATCTCTCTCAATGTTTACATCAGTACAATAAAGAGCAGATAATGAATTGACTGTGAAATTAAAAAAAAAAAAACTAGAAAAAGAACAAATTAAAAATCTCCAATTAAACACCAAATTGAAAATCCCAAAACTAAAAGTAATTATTTATTAAGAAACCTGAATATAAGAAAACCATCTGAGCTGATTACAAAGGCTCTAGAGACATAGTTCCTGGATAATGTAATTTCATTTATAAGGCGGGCACATTATTAATGAAAGGATGAGCATTTGGTCTCCTCATTCAGACCAAAGACAGTTGTAGTGGTGAATCAGGCTTGTATGTTCTTTAGGAAGAGGTGGGGCAATCAACTCAATGGGTGGTGGGCTATATTAAATGAGGGGCTGAGAGAGACGTGTCGCCCTTGGGTAGGGTCATCTCCATACCCAGACCACCCCCAGCCTTGGTCATCTCTGGATGCCCCCGAGCCGGAGCAGAACACAAGGGGTCCCATGGGAGGCGGTCCTAGCCTAACCTCAACGTCAGCAATGTCCTTCAAGAGACTTTGGCAGAAGGGGAGAACTCTGGATCTCCCCAGACAATGGGTTATTAATAATCCTGTCTCTCACCTAAATTAACAATAAAACCAGGAGTTGGGGTTTTTCTGGTGTGGCAATCGGGGTAAGCTAAGAAGAGTCAAATGTCTCAGGTCATACTGGTGACTCCAGGCTCGGTGCTGGATCCATTGGGTCACAAAGCTGCCCTGGGAGTTAGTTTTATGAAAAACAAAAACACACACACACACACACACACACACACACACACACACACACACACAACCATAAAATAAACTGTTGGTTAAAATGGTGCTTTAAATTGGCTCTGAGATTGCCTTCGTTTTTGTAAATGTTCTCTGCTCTTTTCTTGCTTTCTTTCCTTAAAGATGCTATTTAGAGAGAAAAAGTCTTTTGGGTAAAAGAGACCTTTGTTACAAAGCACTCTGTGTTTCAAGGCACTGGGTGTTTATTTGGGGACAACATTTTTCTTGTTATCTTGGGGTTCCTTGTATTTTAAAGGCCCCTTTTGAGAACTCTTGAGTATTTAAAAAAATGGCGTTTCAAAGAGAAGAAAACAAAATCGCGGGATCAACAATGAAAATGGGGCCGATAGCCCTAAAAACGGTGAAAGCAAAGGATGGGCATGGGCCGGTTTGGGCCCAAATCCAGGCCAGCCAAGTGAGCAATGGAGGCGTGACCCACAGAAACCCAAGCTGCCCGGATTCACTCAAGAGGGAGAGAAAGGATCCTTTTGCTATCATATCAAGAGCCAGTTGTCACCCTGGGATCCGCTCGTGGTTGGTGTCTGAGCCGCACTGCAGTGACCCAGAACCCCAACATTTGGGGGCCCCATATTGGGCAAAGTCTGACCCTGGCCTTCTCCAGCTCCCTTACTGCCAGCACCCCAATAGCCGCTCAGATACACTGGGGTTGGGCCCTTGCCCCCGGCCTCTCTCACTGGGGGGCCTTGTGACTCCTCTCCTCCCCAGGGGACACTATGTGCAGACACACTTAAGGGAAAATTATCCTGGGCTTAGGGCCTGATGGGGCACCCCTTTCCACCCCCCAGGCCTTGCCCTGGGAAACTCTTGTTCCCCGGGACTTGAGAAGAGGGCAGACCAGTCACTACTGTCTCAGGCACTGGGCCCTCACCGAGCCGCAGATTGTCTGTCTGTCAGTCCGCAGCGTTGGTAGGGCCGGCCCACATACTCCTAGGGCCAGGACATAGATTGTGGAGCAGCAGCCCTCCTGAGGTCAGGACTCCCTCAAAGCTAGGGGAAGAGAGATGTTCCTAAGGCAGGGACCCGGAGGAGAAGCTGCACCCCATCGAGGGCCCCGTCCCCTGCTCCATGTTCAGGCGTTCTCAGGCCAAATTCACTGAAGGCTTTAACGCTCACTCTCCAATTTGGCCTGATGTGGGGGGCCATCGTGGTTAGAGAGAAAGGCCCCAAATCCAGTCTCTGAAAGGGTCCTTCCTGAGAACATGGCGCTTCGGGAGCCCTAGGGACTCGGGCCAGTGGTCCCGTGAATGCCCTCAGAAGAGAGGCCCCGGCCAGTGGCCCTGCATGCGGCCAAGAGAGCCCTGGACCAGAGGCTGCCCTCAGGGAGCTCCGCCTTCCTCCTCCCCAGGCCCTGCACCTGGACTGGCCAAGCTCCCCCTTCTTCCTCCCTAGCCTGGGCACCCAGGATGTGGCAGGCCAGAGGGTGCTAGCCCAGCACCTCCAAATCCCCCTTCTGTCCTGATACCTGCTTTGGGGGGCTGTCCACCTTCCTCTCTAAGCAGCTCTGGGGGGCAGCTTTGCTAATGAGGCTTCCTCCTGTCATGAACAGGATCCAGGGTCCGAAACCCCCCAAACTCCAAAAGTCTCCAGAGTGTGTGAAGGGGCACTTGTTGCTGCAGAGCCAGAACCAGCCTAGAGTCCGTGCCAGGCCCCTACTGGTGGTCCCTGGGGGTCGTCATTCTGCTGTGTCCCTCTCCACCTTTTCCCCCTCCCTTCTCAGGCGTCCCCGGCTTAAAGATGGCCCATCACTCCCCCAGAAGCTAAAGGGGATTAGCCGAAGCCCTCCTGGTTCCGAGTTCCGAGACAGAGGTCAGTCCCCATGAGCTTAAGTAGGAGCGACTTCTGGCGCGGGGTCCCCAAACTCCCAGCCCCATTTCCAAAAACTGCGCTAAAACCGCTAGGTCCCACTGTGCCCCCGACCGCCCCCGGGGCCTGACGTTCTCCCAGTCCCAAAGCTTAGAGAAGGCACGGGGATATTCGTAAGGAGATATATTCTGGGAGCAGCCAGACGGCGGGGCCGAGGATGAGTGTGGGAAATGGGCATCTGCCCACACCTTGTCAGGTAGGAAACAGGCAGACTTTGCACTGGCCTTTCGCTCAGGGCGTTTCAGCTGACCACTCGAGTACAGAGACTTGCTGTAAGAGAAAAAGGGCAGGGGCCGACAAAGCGCTGGAGCTGTTGGATGGCAGGTGGGAGCCCCCGCGGGGGTCCGCCTGGCCAGACTGGGGAACAGGTGGGAATCATTCCCATAGAAGGAACACGACTTTGGGAAGCAAGTTAGAAGGGTCCAATGGCAGGTCCAGCTCAAAAAGCCGTCCCTATAATCCTTTTTTTTTCTTTTAATGTCACTTCATTAGTCCTCTTTTATTATTATTATTATTAAAGCTTTTTTATTTACAGAACCTATGAGTAGTTTTTCATCATTGACCTTTGAAAACTTTCTGTTCCAAATTTTTCCCTCCTTCCTCCCATCCCCTCCCCTAGATGGCAGGTAATCTAATACATGTTAAATATGTTACAATATATGATAAATACAATATATGTATACATATCTATATTTATCTTACTGCACAAGAAAAATAAGATCTACAAAGAGAAAAAACTAAAAAGGAAAACAAAATGCCAGCAAACATTAATAGAAAGTGTGAAAATGCTGTGTTGTGGTCCACACTCAGATCCCACGTCCCTCTCTCTGGGTGTAGATGGCTCTTCATCACTGAACAAGTGGAACTGGTTTGAGACATTTCATTGTTGAAGAGAGCCATGTCCATCAGAATTGATCATCATATAGTATGGTTGTTGCCATGAATAATGATCTGGTTCTATTCATTTCACTCAGCATCAGTTCATGCAAGTCTCTCCAGGCCTCTCTGAAATCCTCCTGCTGGTCATTTCTTACAGAGCAATAATATTCCATAACATTCATATGCCATAATTTGTTCAGCCACTCTCCAATTGATGGGCATCCCTTCAGTTTCCAGTTTCTAGCCACTACGAAAAGGGCCGCCACAAACATTCTTGCACATGTGGGGCCCTTTCCCTCCTCTAAGATCTCTTTGGGATATAGGCCCAGTAGAAACACTGCTGGGTCAAAGGGGATGCACAGTTTGACAACTGTTTGAGCATAGCTCCAGGTTGCTCTCCAGAATGGCTGGATTCATTCAGAGTTCCACCAACAATGTATCAGTATCCCAGTTTTCCCACATCCCCTTCAACATTTGTCATTATCTTTTCCTGTCATTTTAGCCAATCTGACAGGTGTGTAGTGGTACCTCAGAGTTGTCTTAATTTGCATTTCTCTGATCAATAGTGATTTAAAGCACCTTTTCATAGAAATGATTTTAATTTCTTCATCTGAAAATTGTTCATTTATCAATTGGAGAATGGCCTGAATTCTTATAAATTTGAGTCAATTCTCTATATATTTAAGAAATGAGGCTTTTATCAGAACCTTTGGATGTAAAAATGTTTTCCCAGTTAATTGCTTCCCTTCTAATCTTGTCTGCATTAGTTTTGTTTGTACAAAAACTTTTTAACTTGATATAATCAAAATTATCTATTTTGTGATTAATGATGATCTCTAGTTCTTCTTTGGTCACAAATTCCTTCCCCCTCCACAGGTCTGAGAGGTAAACTATCCTACATTGTTCTAATTTGTTTATAATATCATTCTTTATGTCTAGATCATGAATCTATTTCAACCTTATCTTGGTATGTGTTGTTAGGTGTGGGTTGATGCCTAGTTTCTTTCATTCTAGTTTCCAATTTGCCCAGTAGTTTTTGTCAAATAGTGAGATCTTATCCCAAAAGCTGGGGTCTTTGGCTTTGTCAAATATTAGATTGCTATGGTCATTGACTATTTTGTCCTGTGATCCTAACCTATTCCACTGATTGACTATTTCTTAGCCAGTACCAAATGGTTTTGATGACCGCTGCTTTATAATATAGTTTTAGATCTGGTACAGTCAGGCCACCCTCATTTGATTTTTTCCCCCATTGATTTCCTTGAAATTTTTGAGTCTTTGTTCTTCCAGATGAACTTTGTTATTATTTTCTAGGACAATGAAATAATTTCTTGGGATTTTGATTGGTATGGTACTAAATAAATAGATTAGTTTTGGTAGTATTGTCATCTTTGTCATCTTTATTATATTCATTCAATCTATCCAAGAGTACTTGATATTTTATCAATTGTTTAGATCTGACTATATTTGTGTGGAAAGTATTTTGAAGTTTTGCTCATATCGTTCCTGATTTTCCCTTAGCAGAAAAATTCCCAAATATTTTATACTATCGACAGTTATTTTGAATGGAATTTCTTTTTGTATCTCTTGCTGCTGAACTTTGTTGGTAATATATAAAAATGCTGATGATTTATGTGGATTTATTTTAAATCCTGCAACTTTGCTAAAGTTGTGAATTGTTTTTAGTAGTTTTTTAGTCTCTAGGGTTCTCTAAGTATACCATCATGTCATCTGCAAAGAGTGATAATTTGGTTTCCTCATTACCTACTCTAATTTCTTTAATCTCTTTTTCTTCTCTCATTGCCAAAGCTAACATTTCTAATACAATATTGAATAATAATGGTGATAGTGGGCAACCTTGTTTCACCCCTGACCTTATTGGGAATGGTTCCAGTTTATCACTATTACATATGATGCTAGCTGTTGGTTTAAAATAGATGCTACTGACTATTTTAAGGAAAAGTCCATTTATTCTTATATTCTCTAGTGTTTTTAATACGAATTGGATTTTATCAAATGCTTTTTCATCATCTATTAAGATAATATGTTTTTTGTTAATTTGGTTATTGATATAGTCAATTATGCTAATAGTTTTCCTAATATTGAACCATCCCCGAATTCCTGGTATAAATCCTACTTGGTCATGGTGTATTATCCTGGGGATGATTTTCTGTAATCTCTTTGCTAATATTTTATTTAAGATTTTTGCATCAATATTCATTAGGGAAATTGGTCTATAATTTTCTTTATCTGTTTTCACCCTACCTGATTTAGCTATCAGCACCATATCCGTATCATAAAAGGAATTTGGTAGTACACCTTCTTTCCCTATTTTTTCAAATAGTTTATATAGTATTGGAGTTAATAATTTAAATGTTTGGTAGAATTCACATGTAAATCCATCTGGTGCTGAGCATTTTTTTCTTAGAGAGTTGATTAATAGCTTGTTCTATTTCTTTTTCTAAAATGGGACTATTTAAGTAATTTTTTTTCTTCTGTTAATCTGGGAAATCTGTATTTTTGTAAGTATTCTTCCATTTCACTTAGGCTATCAAATTTATTGGCTTAAGTTGGGCAAAGTAACACCTAATCATTGCTCTAATTTCCTCTTCATTGGTGGAAAGTTCTCCTTTTTCATTTTTGAGATTAACAATTTGATTTTCCTCTTTCTTTTTTCTAATCAAATTAACTAGAGGTTTATCTATTTTGTTGTTTTTTTCATAAAACCAACTTTTAATTTTATTTATTAATTCAATAGGTTGTTTACCCTCAATTTTATTAATCTCTCCTTTTATTTTTAGGATTTTAAGTTTGGTATTTGATTGGGGGGTTAATTTGTTCTTTTTCTAGCTTTTTTAGTTGCAAGCCCATTGATTTTCTCTTTCTCTATGTTATGCAAGTAAGTATCAAGAGATATAAAATTACCCCTTATAACCACTTTGGCTGCATCTCACAAATTTTGGTATGTTGTCTTATTATTGTTATTATCTTGGATGAAATTAGTAATTGTGTCTGTAATTTGCTGTTTCACCCATTAATTCTTTAGGATGAGATTATACAGTTTCCAATTGCTTTTTGGTCTATTTTCTCCTGGCCTTATATTGCATGTGATTTTTACTGCATCATGATCTGAAAAAAAATGCATTTACTATTTCTGCCTTTCTGCATTTGATTTTGAGGTTTTTATGCCCTAAAACATGGTCAATTTTTATATAAGTTCCATGAACCGCTGAGAAAAAAAAGTAAACTCCTTTCTGTCTCCATTCAATTTCCTCCAAAGATCTGTCATATCTAACTTTTCCAACATTTTGTTTACCTTCTTAACTTCTTTCTTATTTATTTTGTTGTTCGATTTATCTAGTTCTGAGAGAGCAAGGTTGAGATCCCCCACTAGTATAGTTTGGCTGTCTATTTCTTCTTGCATCTCTCTTAGCTTCTCCTTTAGGAATTTGGACACTATACCACTTGGTGCATATATGTTTATTATTGATATTGCTTCATTATCTATGGTACTCTTTAGTAAAATATAGTTTCCTTCCTTGTCTCTTTTAATTAGATCTATCTTTACTTTTACTTGATCTGAGATCAGGATTGCTACCCCTGTTTTTTTTTTTTGTTGTTGTTGTTGTTGTTTTTTGTTCACCTGAAGCACAATAAATTCTGCTCCAGCCCTTTACCTTCAATCTGTATGTATCACTATGGTTTAAATGTGTTTCTTGTAAACAACATATTGTAGGATTCTGTCTTTTAATCCAGTCTGCTCTCCGCTTACACTTTAAGGGAGAGTTCATCCCATTCACATTCACTGTTAAAATAACTAATTCTGTATTTCTGCCATCTTATTTACCCTAGGTTATACTTTTCTCTTTCCTATCCCTCTTCCCTCCTCCCCAGGGTTTTGCTTTTGATGACCACCTCTCTCAAACAGTCCTCCCCCTTTTAGAGCTCCTCCCCCTTTTTACACCTTTCCTCTAATTCTTTTGTTTTCCCTTCTATTAGTCTTTCCCTTCCTTTTCCCTCTTTCCCTCCTACTTCCCTATAAGGTGAGACAAGTTTCTTTGTGATACCAAATATGTCTGATATACTCTCTTAGAGCCAAATCTGATGAGAGTAAGATTCACGCAATGCTCATCCCACTCCCTTTTTTCCCTCAATTATAACATTTTCTTTGCCTCTCATGAGATGTAATTTCCCTTATTTTACCTCCTTTTTCCTCTTCTTCCTGCATGATCCCTTTTCTGCCTCTAATTTCTTTTTCATATTATCATAATAAAATCAAATTTTACCTACATTTTCTAAGTATACCCATAACAGAAATATAGTTCTTAAGAGTTTTTTCCTTTTTACCTTTTTATGCTTCTCTTGAGTTCTGTGTTTGGAGATCAAATTTTTTTGTTCAGATCTGGTCTTTTCATCAGAAATAGGTGAAATCCACCTATATCATTAAGTATCTATCTTCTTCTCTGAAAGATAATGCTCATTCTGGCTGGATAGGTTATTCTTGGCTATAATCCCAGTTCCTTTGTTTTTTGGAATACCAGATTCCAGGCCCTTTGATCCTTTAAGGTAGAAGCTGCTAAATCCTGAGTGATCCTAATTGTGGCTCCTCGGTATTTAGATTGTTTCTTTCTGGCTGTTTGCAATATCTTTTCCTTGGTGCAATAATTCTTAAATTTAGCCACAATATTCCTTGGGGATTTAATTTTGGGGTTTCTTTCAGGAGGTGATTGGTGGATTGTTTCAATAGTTATTTTGCCTTCTGATTCTAAAATATCAGGGCAGTTTTCTTTTATGATTTCCTGGAAGATAGTGTCTAGGTTCTTTTTTTCATCAAGGCTTTCAGGAAGCCCTATAATCCTTAGATTGTCTCTCCTAGATCTATTTTCCAGGTCAGTTGTTTTTCCTAGGAGATATTTCATATTTTCTTCTATTTTTTCATTTTTTTGTTTCTGTTTGACTGATTCTTGAAGTCTTATTGAGTCATTCACTTTCACTTATTCAATTCTAATTTTTAGTGTATTATTTTCTTCAGTTACTTTTTTAACTCCTTTTGCAATTGGCCAATTAATTTTTTTTGTTCATTGCATTCTTTTTCCATTTTTTCCATTCCTTCTTGCAATGATCTCATTTCATTTCCCATATTTCTTCTAACTCTCTTTTAAGATCCTTTATGCAATCTTCAAAGAAAGCCTTGTGACATGGGGACCAGCTCATGTCTCCCTTTGGGGCTTTTTCTGGAGTTGCTTTGCCTTTCGGGACCTCAGGATTTGAGGTCTGTTCTCTCTCTTCATAAAATTTGTCTATGGTGAAAGTTCTTTTTGGTTTTTTATTCATTTTTTTAAGGCTTGAGGTCTGTTCAGAACAAAGGAGGGACAGCTGCTTTAATTTGCCCTGGGGCAGTTCTGCTGATTGATTGAATTCCAGTGCTGGGCAGTTCTGCTGATTGATTGATTGCTTTACGGTGCTGTGTAATGGCAGCTAGGTCCCAAGCTCTTCTGGGGCTCAGTGGTTCACAATCTACCCCCCACAAAAGGCAGATCTTCCAACCCACCTGCTTACAATCAGGACAGATGGGCCCAAGAGGCCCACAGAAGATACTCCCCTCCCAAGTGCATAAAAGCCAAGACCTCTGCTCCAACTCCCTGTGCTGCAATCTGGGTCAGCAGACCACCCCCCTGCTCAATTGAAACAGACCTCTTCAGAAGTTCTTCTAAGGTGTCTTCTTCTAGAAAGGTGTTGGACTCCAGATATTGTAGATTCTTTGACTTCAAAACCAGTCTGGAGGCTTCATCTGGTGTGGATTTGAGGGAAGGTTAGAGGAGGTCACAGAGAGTTGTGTTGGCTCTCCGCCATCTTGGCTCCCCTACCCCAAAGTCCGCCATCCGTATATTCCTATAGAAAGCAACATGACTTTGGGAAATGAGTTAGAAGGGTCTGACCTCAAGTCCAGCTCAAAAAGCTGTCCTTCAGGCTCCCTTTTACCCAGATGCACTAAGCTCCACTTTCTGAAGCTCCATGGTGTTTCTCTGGGATACTGCATTTTCTGATTGATTGGTCCTGCATTCAGACTAGAGAAGAAGTATCACAGGCCCCCAAAACATTTCTCTCCAGTGGCCGAATCCCATATCAGAAGCTTCACATCTAAACGGAAAGAAGGCTTCCCAATCATTGCATAAAAGTATCTCAGGGCTGATAGGGTGGAAGGCGGACACAATGAGACCCGTGTGCACTGATCAAATTTTAGATAATTGGCCAAATGGGTTTTGAAATAGCCATTTTCAGAGAATTTGAGTTAATCGGAAATCTAACAAACTTCTCTTAAAAGTTCCTTGCTTTACCAAATAGTAGACCCTTGATACAGCGTCTTATCTAAGCAATCCTTAGCATTTCAGAAATGATTTTGTTCTTAAAACAACCATCACAACAGGAAAAGATCATGATGAATGTTGGAGGGGATGTGGGAAGGCTGGGACACTGATGCATTGGTGGTGGAACTGTGAACGGATACAGCCATTCTGGAGAACAATTTGGAGCTATGCTCAAAAAGTTATCAAACTGTGCATACCCTTTGACCCAGCAGTGTTTCTACTGGGCCTATATCCCAAAGAGATCTTAGAGGAGGGAAAGGGACCCACATGTGCAAAAATGTTTGTGGCAGCCCTTTTTGTAGTGGCTAGAAACTGGAAACTGAAGGGATGCCCATCCATTGGAGAGTGGCTGAACAAATTATGGCATATGAATGTTATGGAATATTATTGCTCTGTAAGAAACGACCAACAGGACGATTTCAGAGAGGCCTGGAGAGACTTGCATGAACTGATGCTGAGGGAAGTGAGCAGAACCAGGAGATCATTATTCACGGCAACAACAATACTATATGAGGATCAATTCTGATGGACATGGCTCTCTTCCACAAAGAATTGTCTCAAACCAGTTCCTATGATCTTGTGATGAAGATATTCATATATACCCAAGGAGAGGCCTGTGGGATCTGAGTCTGGACCACAATGTAGCATTTTCACACACTCTATCAATGTTTGCTTGCATTGTGTTTTTTCTCAGGTTTTTTTTCCTTCTTGATCCAATTTTTCTTGTGCAGCAAGATAACTATATAAATATGTATACATATATTGGATTTAACATATATTTTAACATAGTTGATATATATTGGACTACCTGCCATCTGGGAGAGGGAAAAATCTGGGACAGAAGGGTTTGCAAGGGTCAATGTTGAAAACTTACCCATGCATATGTTTTGTAAATAAAACACTTTAATAATAATAATTATATATATATACATATATATAAACTTTAAAAAATAAAATAAAATAACAGCTATCACAAACATGAAAAATTAAAAAAAAAAACAAATATTCGGTTATTAACACCATGTAAATGTAAGCTGAAGAGGGACTCCGGGTGTGCCAAGGCCCCTTTTCCCCAGGTGGGTAGCTGGGTGGAAGGCTAGTGCTAACTTCCACATCATGGATTGAGGAACGAGCATGTTGGGGAAATGTTGAAAGTTAAAGAAATTTCATTAACCAGGTTGGGGGGGGGGCAGAGAAGGGCTGAGCAGAGTGAGGGTCTTTCTACCTCCCCCAGTAACTGGTGAAGTGGGGGAAGGCTAGGGAGCAGCCACATCTAGTGAGAGAAGGGTGGACTATGCTCTCATGTATAATGGCTACTGATCTCAAATAAAACTACAATACAGTTTTCAATCCTAAATTTCAGATGACACCTCTATTTTCTTTCTTGTATGGGAATGTTACACAGTGCACCAAGGTCATTTCCTAGGGCTGCTGACCTTGCTTGCTACTAGAAGGAATGGACTAATCGATCCAAGAATAAATCCATGGAGATAAAGTCTTCCTCGTACCCTCCCGTCCTAGACACAATAGGAACCACTTTTAGGTTTTAAAACCATCCCATTTCAAAACAGTTCAGAGAATAATTTATCCCAGTACTGCTGATGTAATTGATTTTGTGGTCCCCTGATTTTAGGGGGCATTCTGTTCTAACAATAAGTCAGGAAATCCTAAATCTTCTGGCTTGGGGTCTGCCTCAAAGACTGCCCACACTCCCATTTAAGAACAGCAATTTGTCTCATTCTGAATAAGACCCCTCCTCAATTCTGACTGTTGGATAGCTTCTGGTCTCAGGATAAACTCCTGAGAAAATAGTAATAATCCTTGACCAAATTCTGGAGACCACTCCTCCTTCTTCCCTCTGTCTGGGACCCCAAACTTTTGGGGTTCCCCCGTTCCCAACCTCAACACTGCAATTTCAGAAAGCACTCATGAACTCAATCTCTATTGAGAAGATCCAGCTGATAGTTTTTTGTTAAGGAAACAAGACAATTCTAAAGTTCGGAACATAGGTGATACCTAATAATTTTGAGTGAGAACATCACAAAACAAAGTAGGCACGTGCCCAGGGGGCTGATGGGA
>JAJPUD010003502.1:765-19085 GCA_023553655.1 Myrmecobius fasciatus
CATTAGAGACCTGGAGCCCATAAATAGTGTTCACCATATTATGGTGACATAAATGTAACTCATCTGACCTTAGTGACTTGGTGTAAAATTGAGCAGGCCATGTTTAAACAATAAGTATTCTTATTTCTGAAAGCCTTCTTTCAAAGAATAGGAAGTGAGCAGTGGTTTGGCTCACAGTAAGAATTGTAGATGATTATTTGTAATAGAATATTAGAAGTGGAAGGAACCTCAAAAACATAATGTCCAGCCATTCCTCATTTACAAATGAATAAAAAAAAACCCAGAGGAGGAAAGTAACCAGTCAACAGTGACATGGCACCAGCCCTGAAGTCAGGAGATCCTGAGTTCAAATCTGACCTCAGACACTTAACACTTCCTAGCTATGTGACCCTGGGCAAGTCACTTAGCCCCAATTGCCTCAGCAGAAAACAAAACAAAACAAAAAAAAACAGTTACATGGCTGTTTAGTGACAGAGACAGGAAACTTCTGTAATCACAGGATTATAGATTTTGAATTATAAGAGACTTTAGAGGATTATTTAATCCAACCCCCATCTTTTACAGATGAGGAATCTAAGATCCACAGAAGTCCTCTGACTTATCCTACTTTATACAAGTAGCAAATCTATAATCTGAACCAAGGTTTTCTAACTCTAAGTCAAGCTTGCTCCCCTCTTCAGTATTACTGGCTTTTACTTCAGTGTTTTGCCCACTATACAATGAAGAGAAATATAAACAGGAATATGAGTAATTGTGAGTTCAGTTCCATAGAAAGGGAAACTTCTTAACCATTAGATTTGTTCAAACTTGGGTCAGACTACTTTGGGAAGAATGGGCTCCCCATTGCTAGAATTCCACAAATAAAGAATAGATAGATGATCAGCCATAAAGATGTTGTGAAGGGATTTTTTTGAGTGGATATTTGCATCCCCAGTTTTTATTACATTGCTTAGGACATAGTAGGCATTTAATAAATATTTGTTGGTTTTTTAAATATTAGGACTATTGTTCCTGGGGAATAGGAATTATATTCATTTCATGTAAGTCTGGATGTCAAGATCAAGGAAGTTCTGTTCAATATAAGAATTATATTCAAGAATGAAGCCAAGGATTATAAGGTCCAAGAAAAATAAGATATAGGGAAATAGAGTTCTGTTCAATATAAGGATTAGACATTCAAGAATGAGACCATGATGTACAGCACAATGGACACAGAGTTAAACTTGGATCCTGGAAGTCCTGAGTTCAAATCCTATAATGTACTAACTATGACCCTAGGAAAAAAATCACTTAACCTCACTGAACTTCAATGTAAAATGGAGAGGATAATGCCTGTTATATCTTCTGCAAGTCTTCTTTTTCAGTCTGCCTTAATCTTAGTGCTTTTTCCTCTGTTATCTCCAATTTATCCTATGTATAGTTTATTTGTATACAATTGCTTTCATTTTTTTTAAACTTATTAGGTTATGAGTTACTTGATACCAGGGAATTTTTCAGCCTTTATATCCCTTTTATATTCATATATTACATATATGAATATTATACATACATATCTATATCTATATCAGTATCTATATCTATGTCTATATGTCTTTGTATTTCTAGCATAGTGCCTGGTACATGGTAGATGCTTGTTAAATACTAGTTGACTTAATATCTCATAGGATATTTGTGAGATTCAAATGAGATAACATAAGTAAACAGCTTTGAAACCTTCAAGTTCTATGAAATATTTATTAATATAAGAAAACATTTCCTAACAATTAGAGCAATACAACAATAAATGGATTGCCTTGTGAGGTAGTGAGCTCTCAGTTTTTTGAAACATTCAAATAGAGACTTAATGCTGCTCATGCTTATCAATAGCATAGAGGTGATTCACGAATCTACTGGGAAAATGGATTGGATGACCTTGTTTCTTTCTAAAATTATTGTATTCTAAGATATCTGGTTGCCTGCACTGCTATAGATCTTGTAGGAGGTAATGAAACCCACTCATGTCCTATATATGGTGATTATAAATGAGACCTCACTTCCTTGAAGTCAGAAAGATCAGAATTCAAATCTTTCTTCATTCACTAACTGTGTGACCCTGGGTGAGTTATGTAAATTTTGGGGCTTCAGGTTCCTCATCAGAAAATTCACTGACATCTGTGGTTCTTTAGGGCTGCTATTATCTTCACAAACTACTTTGGTCTCTTTTGTTTGTTTGGGGTTTTGTTTTTGACAATAAAACAGTAGACACCAAGCACTCACCTAAGAGATTGTTCTATCCCTTTCAGTCCCCTTATGCAATGGTTTGGCAATCCATAGAAAAATGAATGGAGGGTTTGTCATAGTATAGTTGAGAGAGCATTAGTCTTGGGGCCAAGAGAGACTCAGATTCAAATCCAAACTGTGTGGCCCTGTGAAAACCACCTGACCTTTCAGATTCTCAATTTCCTCATCTATAAAATGGATCTATGATTCCTACACTACCTAACATTATAGAGTTGCTATTAGGAAAAAAAGTTTGGTAAATCTTAAAGTACACACTGTATAAACATGAGCTATTACCACTATGATTGCTATGAACAGATATTTTCTTGCAGTCTGGGGCTGACAGTAAGGGAACTGTCAGCAGTTTCAAAAAGTAAGCATCAGCCAGAGGGACCATATCTGTTTATCTTGCAATGTCTGATGCCAGAGCAGCAAGATGCACAGGTGGGCACTTAACATATTAGCTAACAAGCTTTTATCAAGCACTTATTATGGACCTGGCAATATAATAATAACAATAAGTTAACAATAGCTAGCATTTATATAGCACTTTCAGGTTTGCAAAATGCTTACAATATATTATCTCATTTGAGTCGTACAATAAGCACTGAATAATATTTTTTGGAATGAATGATAGAATAAACAAGAACCATGTAAGATAAGTGCTATTATTATTATTCCTGTTTTATAGATGAGATTAGGAATTGGGGGGGGGTTCCTCTATGTAGAGGGAGGTGGTGTAGCAAATAGAGTGCTGGACTTGGAATGAGGAAGATCTAAGTTCAAATCCCAGCTCAGACACTTATCTGTATAAACTTAGGCAAGTCTCTTAATCTTTGTGTATTTCAGTTTCTTCATCTGTAGAATGGGGATAACAGTAGCTCCTAAGTTCCAGGATTAGATAATGTTTGTAAAGTACTTTGTAAATCTTAAAATGCTACAGAAATGCTAGCTATTATTATTATTACATAAGACATGGAAACAACCTAGAATGTTTTCAGAGATTGTCAAATGGAGAAATCAATTAATTCATAAATATTTATGAAGCACTTACTATTTCATGGCACCATGATAAGAGTTGAAGACACAGGAGGTGAAAGAGAGTTCCTGTCCTCAAGGAGCTTGCAAACTAATAGAGACAAAATGTAAACAAATATATACCAAGTTAGCAGCACATAAGATAAACAGGGAAATAATTAGCAAAGAAAAAGCACTGGAATTAAGAGGGATAGGGGAAAGCTTCCTATAGAAGGAAAGACTTTAGTAAAGTCTTAAAGGGACCTGGAAAGGTCAGTAACTGGAGATGAGGAGAGCATTCCAAACATGAGGGGTAGCTAGAGAGAATTTTTGGAACCTAGAAATAAATGTCAAGCCACTGCTTGACTGACTTTTTTTTTTTTTACTTTCTTAGATTTAGATCTATTTTAGCTAGCAATACAGAGGGTGATAATGGTCTGATTTTTGGTTGTATTGAAGTTAGAAGTGGAGGATGTAGGCTTATACTGAACCAAAAATAATTTTGGTTAGGTAGGACTTGATTCAGTCCATCAAATATTTACAGAGTTCCTATTGCATAAGAGGTCCTGTGGGTAGGCATTGAAAATAAAACAAGACTTTCTGCCTTAGGTGTTTATGGCCTAATAGGGAAAACAAGCCACAAATAATTCTAGTACAAAGCACCATGTTAAATATATGTGAAGTATACAATGCTCTCAGAGTTTGAGAAGGAAAAAATAAGAACAAAGTTGGGAGGGGTAAAAGTAGGGGAAAACATAAGGAGGTGTGCAAAGCCTAAGAATACCCTACTTCACCAAAAGTCAATTATTTAATAACTTCAACTATTTGGATCATGGCCCTACAAATAGAAGTCAGTAGAACCTAAAATATTTGCTACAAAACTGGTAATCTGACTTTATAATCCATGATAGATTAGAAGAAGGAAATGAGAAATTTGGTATAGGAAGGATGTCAGACAAAGTCCCATCACCTGAAGAAGAAAGGTACCCAATTAGATTGTAAGCATATTGAGTACAGGCACAATTTTTCTATTCTCCATCTTTCTCAAAATATCTTGAACAAGACTAAGTATATAAAAGCTGCTTAAACAATATGTTTTGATTGATTGGGCAAGGCAACTTCTGGGAAACTTACTTTTCCTCTGTTCTCAGACTGTGAAGCTGTGGACAGAATCCCTTAGCCAGAAAGTGATTGATGGAGAGGACACCTTAGTGGAATCAGTTCTATCTGGCAGTTTGGGGACTATTCTTCTTGCTATTTTAATTTTACCATTGTCACAGAATCTTACCATGATAGAGCTATCTCTCTTTTTTTTCTTCCTATGGAGAAGCACAGGTCATTTCCCAGTTCTGCCGTTCAGCCTCTAAATGTCTCCATCCCCTTAAAGATGGCTCTGGTAGCTGAAAGCCTGTTAAAAACTGAGAAGTGTTCCTTATCAGTAGTCAAAAAGTCAATATATCATTCCTAAATTCATGGGCACTGGAGCAAAATGATAATAAAACAGATATTTACTGCTGATTTTATCTCTTTTTTGCGTATAATGTCATACCCACCCCCTTGCAGATAATAGACCCCTGAATCATAGTATGAGACATATGTGGAGCCAAGCTGATTTATGAATAGTAACAAGATAAGAACAAGCCCTGATTTTCAAAGAGATGTTTGAAATAGCCACTGCCCAGAAAATCAAAGAGAAAGGTCAAGACTCAGAAGTCAAATGAGACTCAAGGCTTCTCTAAGGCAGAAGTCCTGTGTTTTATTTCAGGAATTATAAAGTTTAATGTATGGATTTCCTAGAAAAAAGGGCTGAGTTCATTCTTTCACTTGACCACCCAAGTGAGGGCCAAGAACTTGGCAGAATGAGGAAAATGGAGAGCTATATTAGAGATCCAAGTTAGATATGAATAATATCATATTTACATAATCATAACTGATACTTCTATAGCCCATTTGCAAAAACACTTTACATATTTGATCTCTGCAGCAGCCCCATGAAAGGGACAGCCAACACATATTTTTAGTCTCACTTTACAGATGAGAGAATTGAGGCTTGGGAAGATCAAAGTGATCTGTCCATGGTACAAAGTAAAGGTTAAAGGCTGGGTTTGTCCATAGCAGTCTAGGGCATTTTCCCCTATCCTATAATGAATATTAAATATTGTCTAGAGCAGGGGTTCTAATATTTTTGGTGGACTGCCTTGTCAATTCAGTTGAATTGGAATCATGTCTTTAAATGCATGAAATATGGTAAAAATTACAGAGGAAGCCAATTATGTTGAAATACAGTTAGATAATTTTTTAAGTTTATGAACTCCCTGAAATCAGTCCACACAATCAGTTTAAGAACCAATCTAGAAAGACAGTCTCTGTTGCCTTAGAAATATGGACACCAAAATATAAAAGTTTGCTCAAAGCTACAAAAACAGTTACTATCAAAGCGGGAACTAGGAGCTAGTTGTCCTGCCTCCAAAACCGTTCTTTCCATCACCCTGTACTTCTTTCCAAGATGTCAATTTACTTCAACTATTCTTTGGACAGTTTTCATTTTGTTTTCTCCTTATGGAATTTCATCTAGGTAAGGATTATTTCAGATGACCCTTTTGAAAATCCCCTTTTTCAAATTCGTTTGTTCCAATTCAGACCTGTAATTTTATCACTATGGGAAACTCCTGATAGAGAATCTTTTCACTGATACATATCAACAACTCACTGTATTGTGGCATGAAAGAGAGGAACAAGCCATTTTTGCTTTCTTGACATTATTAATTCAATTTTAGGATAGGCATCCATTTCAATGTAAATGGACAATCATGTCTAATTTCTATATGTTGGGTCTCTTCTTGTTCCAATTGTTTAGGGACAATCAAAGGTCTCAGATAAGTCCAAAACCAGCTTCCTAGATTAGTCTCTATCCTCTCCCCTGAAATACTACCAGCTGCCCCTAAGATCAGTTGCTGACCAGTTTTGAATCTGGCATGACTATGTATTTTCTATCTATTATAGATATTTGTATTTACATATTCATGTTGTTTGTCCATATGCAAAAGTTGATTAATTACATAGATGCTACTAGGCAGCTAGATGGCACAATGGATGGAGTATTGGACCTGGAGACAGGAAACCCCAGTTCAAATTTGGGCTCAATTCCTACTAGCTGTATGTGACCCTGGCTGGATCACTTAATCTTTACATACCTCAGTTTTTTCAGCTATAAAATGAGGATAATATTATTATATTGCCTAGTGTTACTGTGAGTAGAAAATAAGATAGTATATGCAGAGTTCCTGGCACATAGTAGGTGATACATACACTCTTATTTACTTTCTAGTAGTAAGTAAACCAATTAGTCCCTCTCCCTGTAATTATAGACTTATAATTATAGACCAATCAGACCAAATTACAGATCAAATTATAGACCAAATTATAGATCAAAGCCTTTTGGTGACTTGTATTTTGAATTGTAAATAGTATAATTTCTTGTTATGATACCTGTTATTTGTAACCCATGAGCAGTTAAGTGACTTGTTGAGGGTAATACAACCATTATGTGCCAGGGTCAGGACTTGAACCCTCTATACAATATGTCACTCTGTATCTGATCTTACTATCATTCTAAAATCAGCCTAATGCCATTGGTATCTCCCATAGTATTAAAAATGTTCTAGAGAATTTTTTTTACAAATTTCTTATTATGAAATGATAGGGAATGTGTGTAAATGGAAAAAGAAAAGCATTAGTACAACATATCAATCACAAAACAAAATCTGTTTTTATGGATAGCATGGACCAGAGGTTACATGAGTTTTCACTCTGGAAGTATTTGTATAATTATATGATTTTCCAACTCCCTTTGCCCCACTACATTCTTTGCCCATTTCTTGGAGCTCTTTCTCAGAGGATAATTGTATTTGGAAGAAATTGTTCCAATAGGGAGACAGTATGTTTGTACTAATGGATAAAGTCTACATGCATATTAAGGGCCTTTTTTTTGGAGGGAGGGGTGTCAAGCACAATGTGTTCTCCTTTGAAAAAAGAGCTTATCCTATCAAGACAGTTCTATTTCAGAATCCATTATTTGCCAATTTTAGAATATAGTTGTCTAGAAAAAGATGAGCTGGTCAGTCTAGCGAGAAGAGGTTTTAGAAGAAAGAAAAACAGCAATTTGTTGTTAACTTCACAGGGGCTAACTCCTTTCCTTCCATCCTTTTATTCTCTTTCCCCTTCTATCCTGTTTCTCTCTCTCCTTCTTTCCTTCCCTCCTTCTTCTTCTTTTTAAGGTGACAGAAACAGACCTTTCCAAGGTTGGCTAGACTGATCCTCAGATGACATATGATTCATTGCTAGGGCCATTCTTGAAGCTTTTTCAGAAATGGAAAAAAGCTTTCAGAGCTCATACTTTACTGGCAGAGTACTCAAGACCCCAGGGTTACTGTTCTCATCACCGCCCTTCACAGGATATTAAGGTGGGTTTTCAAGAAGAAGATGATTTTCACCATGAAAAAATAATTGTAGAAGTACCAGCACAGGAGAAGGTTGGGGGTGACTTTCCAATTCCAGAGGAAGTGTGGTACTATAGTGAATTTGAACTCCAAGGACTTGAGTCTGAGTCTAGTTCTCTTTTGTATGAGTCCTTAAGAATGTCACAGCCCCTATGGACTTTTATTAAGTGTAAATTAAAAGAGTTGGAGTAGATCATTTCTGATGTCCTTCCACTTCCAAGTCTTGATGCTAAGATCTCATCCATGTAGACAATACTTCTAGGCATACATCTCAACCAGCTGTATCTTCTCTTATTTTGTGTTTATTACTTATTGTATATTTATTCTATATTATGCAATTACATGTTGCCTCCATTTATATAATTTAAGCTCCTTGAGAACAGGGGTAATTTCTGTTGCCGTTATATCATCTTCAGTGACTAGCATGTTGAATGATCCATAGTAGGTGTCTAATAAATGCTTACTGATTGATTCTCATCCTGTAGAATCATGTCTGTTTTCTTCCATAGGTCCTCTAAAGGGTCACAACTAACATACTAGAGCTCTTCCTTTCGGTGTTATTAAATGTTTGGGATCCTAGTGAAGCACTCATATGCTATCTTTCCCTCTTGTTATAATTGACCACTTTGCCTCATTTTTCTAGATACACATTTTACTAGCTAATATCCTTAAACATGAAATGTGATGTGATCTGACTAAAGACTCAGGAAGACCTGGATTTAAGTCTTGCTTCTGACAAATCCAGACTGTGCAACCCTAAGGAAATGACTTAACCTTTCAGTGCCTTAGGCAACTCCCTAGAACTATATAAGATGCAAATCAGGTTTTGATTTACATTGACATTGAATTACTGAAAGAACAAAAGTCACAGATATTGAACGCCAGAAGATTGAGGATTGAGATGAAAAAGAAGCATGTCTTCCTCCCCCAGATGTCAGCTACCCACTCAATCTATCAGCTGTTTCTGCCTACGGAAAGTATAAATACTATCAGCACTATACTTGAACAATCTATGAACAAAGCCCCATCTCTGTTACAGCCATGCCTAATGCCATTTTTTGTATGTAGGTAAACATTGGATATATGCTACAAACCTACTTGCACCTGCCAAACAGTGCCCTTTCAATTGCCTGCAATTTTTTTTGAGATTCTGATATTTCAAGATTCACAACCATCCTTCAATGCCCATGTTTGCACTGAAAAGATGAAATCTTTGCACTGAGTAATACCTTGAGGTTGTTAAAAGTGTGTTCATTTTCCTAAAAACAATCTAACCTCCTTCCAGTACAGTTATAAGCTTAATTCAATATCTATGTTCAGTATTTCAGTGGATATACTTGTAATAGTTTGGGAAATAGTAACTTTTCATACATTTAATTTTCTTGTTGCATTGTTAGACCAAGCTCTTTTGAATAATCATGAATCTCATTAAAAAATCTTGTAATAACCAATGTAATATTCAATGATCACAATACCATCAACAGATAAGAGCAGGTAGAGGACCTTATCATCTGTAGGCAAGACCAGGAAATTGTAGATTAATAGAAAGATGATTCACAGCGTATCCTTGGAAATGGTCAAAAATATTTAATAAAAACTGCACATTTCCTTGGGTTATTGTACTCTATTGATTGCTCCCTTTCTATTTTTACTCTTTTTTTCAAAACTACCTTCAATTCAATGTCATTAATATAAACATATGAAATTATTTTTAATATAATATTTATTATATATGTAAATATATACTATTTTTACATGTGTGTGTATAGGATTTAATAGAAAAAATCAGGAAAGTTTTTTAACTATTTATTTTAAGAATTTAAGATTTGTTATTTAAGATTTTAAGATTTTTAAATTAAGAATTTAAGATTTAAGAATTGTTATATATGGTTAATTTACAGTCTGTATTCTCCAGAACTAATCATTGTATAGGCCATAACTAGAGTGCAGATGGTACCCATCTTCCTATGCTGTTGTTTTGGATTTTTTTTTAAATCTACTTACTCTTCTTCTATATCTTACTCTCTTTCATATCCCAGTCAGTGGGAGCTCTTAGTTTTTACCATTAGCAGAGAATTGAAATGAATGGTAGCTCCCTAACAGAGGCTAAAAACCAAACAAAAGCCCTTCAGGAATAAGGCAGCAGAGGAGTTTGGGAGAATTAAGCCACATGGCCCATATATTTGGAAGGGGCCCAGCTTTCAGAGTTTGGAAGAACTTTGGTGCTTTTCCATCATTGAAGGGAGCCGATAGCTGTTCCTTTGCATTAATCAATAACAAGGAGAGAGGAGAGACACTTTCTAGTCTGTCACTGTACTAAAAGATGATTTTTCCCCCTCCACAAGCCAGCAAATTAATTAATGCCATCTATTTTCCTGATTCTGACCAAAGGTTGTCAGATTCCCTTAGCCCACTTATTGATCTGTAATATAACCTTCCATTTCCTGCATGGGCTATTATGTGAAATAAAATTCATAATGGTTGCTCTCCTGAGCAGCTGTGCACCTGTGCACTCAGCAGTGACTGGCAAGATCCTCTTGGAAGGGCCAGGGGAGCCCTTGTTTAATTAGCATTCCCAAACCAGGGCCTATATTATTATTATTTACAATAGGCCTCCCTTACCCCAGAGCCTGTGCCAGGGTTCCTAATACATATTACAGCTCTAAGTCCAGGAGAATTGCACGCCTCCCAATGACTGCTTCTCCTGCCCTGGGCGAGGGAGCGTTTCCCTAGGAGCAATAATGAAGGGCAGGCTGTAAGGGAAAACTAATTAATCTCTTCTGCCTCCATTGAATTTATCTGATGCTAGAAGCAATACACCATGTATTCCAAAGCAAATGAAAGCAGACCCAGAATTGATGCCTCCGTCCTCAACAACAAGGGCAAAATTATCAATTTCCGGCCCTGGGAGCTCTCACTGGTTTCTGTATGCTCCAATTCATTATGGGCCAGGCATTTTATTTATGCAAATGTGGACAGGTCAAGGTTATGCTTCCTTCCTATTCAAACCTACCTTATAGAGCTGGGTCCAGATCCATAACCCTACTACATGACAAGGTGATAAGGAAGATGTCACCAAGATGGCAGGGTGGTCCACTGAAAAGAGAAGGGGATCTGGAATCAGGTCGAATTCCATGCTTGTTATTTAATGGTTGGGTGAGCTTGGACAAAGAATGTTATCTTTTTAGTGCTTGGCTTCCTATCTATAAAGTGAGGACATTGGAAGAGGGTCTCTAAGATTGCTTATAACCCTTCATGTGTAATCTGTGATGTTATAAATCACATGAGAATTTAATGGAAGAAGGATTCTCTGGAGAAGACGAGGTCCAATTTACAGATGCTATTGGACTTCATTGCATCAAGATTAAGCACACTGAAAGCTTCTTCAGTGAAATTCATAATCGCTTTAAAAAGTTTAAAAAATCTCTAGCAACACAAGAAAAACTAATTGGATGGAGAATACCTGTTGTCTAGAGTATAGTATTCAGCAGCAATAATATCCTATAGGCTCATACATCCGTAGGTACATTGTAGACAGACACTGAAGATGGGTTCAGAATTGAACAGGGAGAGTTGCATTTGAATTTGGGAAACTATATGGTGCTTTTAAAAACCCTGAGATTTTTAATAGAAGGAAGGAGATGGTACCACGGATAGTCCTGGATAACCTGAGTCAAAATTCTGCCTTACTCTTACTAGTTGTGTGAGCTTGAACAAGTCACAACCTCATTCAGCCTCATTTTCCTTATCTGTAAAATGGAAATAACAATACCATCTATCTACCAAGGTTGTTATGAGGATCAGATGAGATAACATATATAAAAATATCTTTAAAGTGTGATAAATGCTAGCTATCGTGATTATTATTATTAACAACAACAACAAAAAAAACCAAACAAACTTCCAGTGGATCCTGGAAGCACACTTTCAATGAGCAAAGAGTAAAGTACTGGGTCTAAAGTCAGAAAGAAAGACCTGAATTCAAAGCTGTTCTCAGAAACTTACTAGCTGTGTGACCCTCTCAACCTGTCTTGCCTCAGTTTCTCCAAGTATAAAATAAGAATAATAAAAATACCTCCCTCCTACAGGGATCAAATGAAATAATATTTATAAAGCACTTTACACAGTGTCTGACATATAGTAGGAGCTTAATGAGTGATTCTTTCCTGCTTTCCTTTCTTCATTCCTGTGATGATATTTACTTGTGAATCATAGAAAATCAGAGTCTCTGCAGCAATAGTTTCAAGTCATCCAAACGACAATACAAAGATACATAATGAATATGTATTATAGTTATAATATTATAACATATTACCAACAGGAAATTGATTATGTTGGGTGGACTCCCATCCAAAGAAAGATTTATGGGAAGATATGGACCAGAGCTCCATAGATTTGAGAAGGCATTGGTAGGTTGACATCTGCATTATTGGATGGAGTGCCTACTTTGATGAAATCACTTAACTCTCAACAAAAAAATCAATGGGAAGAAGTTATGGGGAGATAATCCCTTCAGAGTTATCTGCAGTCATCTTGATTATATCTTGCCATGGGACTTAGATGGCTAGTGGAGGGGAAAGTGAGGCAGGTGACCTTGAACATCCCTCCCTAACTTAAATCCAATTCACTTACATGTCATGTCATCACCTCCCTGATGTCATGGTCCTCTTCAAGAATAGACAAACACCAACCTTTGAAAAGAAAAAGAGATGCCCAATTCTATGTTTTTGATGAGTATCCACCATGTACCTAGCACCATGTTAAAAGAAATCACTTAGTTCAGGAAGCAATATTCACATAGATAGGCAATTAAGAAACAGTAGAAAATTAACTTTAGTTAATTTACAGTGAGTAGAGAGATCAATAGAAATTATGGAGCTTCAAGGAAGAGATTTTTCTTGAATTAAATAGGATTGGTATGGCTGGAGAAAAAGGTTGGGGTCTTTCAGACCGGATGAAGACAATGACATATTTGGGGGGGAAATGACCAGGTCCATATCACCTTGTAACCGGTTATTGCTCATCATGGAAAACCCATTAACTTATTCCACTGGCCATGGGTCAAACAAAAATGACTTAAGAGCCCAAAATTGGATTGCAGACTTCAAAGAGCTTGAGCTACACCTCTGACCTCAATCTTCCTTTCCTCAGCCATAATGTGAGGATCAGGATGATGTTCATTTTTCTTTTCTGGAAGCATGAATATGCTTTCTGGATAGTTCTAGAACTGGCCTAGCCATTTAATCTCAAATAATGTTCTAGCTGTGCTTGAGCCATCTATGTCTCTGTGAGACCATTTCCTCATCTGTTTCAAAGAAAGCAAACTTAGACTTCATTGATGGGAAGTCATCTCAAGAATAAGAGCTATTCAAATAAAAATTGGGTTATTTCAGGGAATAGTGGGTTCCCTCTCATTGGACAGGTAAACTAAAAGACTAAGCAATCACTTGCAGAGTATGTTTCAGTGGGGATTCCTTTGGGGATATAAGCTGGTCCAATAGATGAGCTCTGTGGTTCCTTACAGCTCTGAGATTCTGTAATTCTGTGATATGTGAAATCAAGAAGTTGGACTCAGGGGTTCTTAACCTGGGAGTCTATGAGCTTTTTTTTAGACCATTTTGATATCTATTTTAATATAATTTGTTTCTTTTGTCATTCTATGAATTTTGTTATTTTATATCTAAAAATTTCATTCTGCAATCAATAGAATTTATCAGACACTGCCAAAGGGGTCTAGAACACATAAAAGATTAAGCATCTCTGGGCACTAGAACACCAAGGCTTTGATTGTTAAATGAGAGAATTTAACAAATGAGACTAATTTAAGGTGATTTTCAATGTTAAAATTCTATTTAATTTTATATGAGAGGAAATGTGATAGAATGGATAGAGCTCTCGGTTTACTGTTAGAATGACCCAGATTTATAATCCTACCTCAGATACTTATTAACTGTGTGACTCTAGGCAAGTCAGTACACTACTCTGGATCTCTTTTCTCTCATTTGTAAAATAAAGGGGTTAGATTTTGGAGGGAAAACTTGAGGTTGCTTCTAATTATGAATCTATGTTTGATATATGTATGTATTTTTGGGTTCTGCAAACACCAACAGTTTTTGCACTATTTTCTTGGTTCTGCAGCTTGTCCCTGACACTCATGGTTTTTGTTAATTACGGTGGAGGTGGCTACTGGTTCTTTGAACATGCTCCATGGAATGGTATTGTATAGAATCTCTCTCTCCTTAACTTTAGCGTGAGCCTTTTAAGCAAATCAGCAATGTAATTATTGATCTGCAAGGGAAAGGGAATTAATATGGCCTCCCATATCCTTTGTAGGTAAGAGTATTTAACAATGAACTCTGCTTAAACTTCATAAAAGCCTCTTCAGCAAATCAGCAGAAAAATATTGATCTTAAAATAAGTATGTGAATGCTAATTGTATTTGGGCTTTCCACTGGAGAACCATTAGATTATTTAGCCAGGGTTCTCTCTTTAATTTTATGGTCTTACTGTTGTCTGCCCGGGCAGTTTTCTCTCTGTTTCAGCAAGGCCTGTAACTACCTGATTTTGCTGACTTTTCCTTTTCCTAGAGTCCAGTATATTGACTCTAGAGAGAACTATAGGGGCTTTTAAGATCATGTTACTCGAGCCCTTGCCCATGTAAAATAGTAATGGCACAGCCTCACCAAGGGGATTTCTGTTAAATGGATGAGAAAGACATACCTGCCTGGCACCTGTACTTAGACTGGCCAATCAATCCCTGGTCCTCTTGACAGTCTGCACTTTACTTATCAGTAAGGTTCCTGCTCTGGAAATCCCAGGTGGAAAGTTCAGGAGCTGGTGCTACCAGAAGTGGAAAGGAACATGGGGGTGGGATGCAGCTTTCCTACATGTGAACATCAATCCATAGCAGAAAACAAATAATAGGGACTGTCTCGTGTCTCTGCTGGCACTCTGGGTATTGCTATTCCCTGGGGTTAGGATAATAGTCTGATTTTTTCCTTTGCTTCTTCGAAAAACAACAGGATCCCTCCAGAAAGGCCCATTCCTTTTCACAAAAGTAATGTATTGTAGATAGTTAAGGTTGTTATTAAAAAAACAAGCAATGTTTGAACATATTTCTGTCCCTGGACTAAAGAGATTTGCCATTGATCTTTTGTAGATGACTCTGCAAAGTGAATCTGGGGGCAAGCCCTATGGGGCCAGATATTTAAGGATTGGGGAAAGGCACTTTAAGGAGAAAGGAAGTTCCCAACCTTTTTCTTATTTTTAATTTCCTTTGGCTCTTTACTCAAATTGCCTCATTTTCCTTTCTAATTGTTTTCATTGCAGGCCTTACAGTTGCTGACCTGGTCATGCCATGGTGAGTAAAATAGAGGTTTTGATCTAAGTTGAGAGATGCTTTGATAGATATTATGTCACAAATGACTCTTCCTTGGCTCTACTTCCTTGGTTTGAAATATTTCCAAAGGAAGATCATACCCACTGTGATAAAATGCAAAGAATGTTGGACTGGGATTCAGAAGACTTGGGAACCATAACCATGCCCTCCACTGTATCTAGGCCCTAGTTGCCTTATCTGTCAAGTGAGGGGATTGGAATAGAAGATCTAGAAGGTCTCTTACAGCTCTGCTGTTCTTTTATCTTATGCCTAAAATATACTATCTCTTTATTTCTACCTTCTAAAGCCTCTAACTTTCTTCTGAAGTACATCCAGATATTATTTCCTGCAAGAGTCCTTTCCTATCCCACTTCTGAGGGAGGTCTTTCCTAATATCCCCACTGTTAAGAGTTATTTCTCTTGAAATTACTTGTTATGACTTTGCCTACATTTGGTAATTATTTAAAAGTCAGTTTCAGTTGTGTCTTTGTATCTTCAGCACTTATCACTATGACTACTATAGTAGTCACAGAATAAATGGTCACTGAATTGAATTGATTTCATATTCTCTCATCATAAGAAAAAACAGGCAATCCCCTTTATCCATAATCTACACAATAACAGCAAGCATTTATTTTATTTGGTGCTTTTATATTTGCTAAGCACTTTACAAATGTTATCTTATTTTATCCTCACGACAATCCTGGGAAAGAGGTTCTTAAATTATATCTCCATTTTACAGATGAGGAAACTAAGGATAAATGGCTTGTTCAAGGTCATGCAGTTTTTAAGTGTTTAAGACTTAAAGGTCTTGCCTGACATGCAAAACTCTACTCACTGTGCTACCCAGTTGCCTCTACACATATAATCTTTAAAGGGTTATAGAATGTCAAAGCAAAAGGGACCCTGGAGATCATCTAATCCAATCCCTTCATTTAATAGATGAGGAAGTGAGATTGTTGCTAAGATTCACTATTTAAATCAGGCAGGCAATTTGTTTGTCTCATTAGACTATGAGCTCCTTGAGAACAAGGACTGTATTTTCCTTTCTTTTTATCTCCAATGCTTTTCATAGTGCGTGGCACATAGTAAGAGTTTAATAAATGCTTGTTGATTGACTTTAGGGATTTAGAACTGAGAGACAACTGAGGAAGAAAGGTATATTTCATGATGGTCAGTGCAATCTACTTCCATGTAGCTCTGAGTTCTCCCTTGACAGTACTAAACAGCAGTGAACTCATATGAAATGAACACTTTTCACACTTGGGTAGAGGGCTTTTGTTATTTTTTAATGTAATATTTTTTAAAGATGTAGTAATTTTGATGTTAGGTGAATCTCTTAAGGAGATGTCTACACAATTAATGAAGGCCACCAAGAAGAGACGCTCCCTCTCTTACTTAACATTGCTATTTAACAGCTATTGAATGACGATCTTATGCGGTATAAAAGGGAATCCAGAATTACATGTTGTACATTGCTTGGAGTGTGTGTTTTAGGAGGAGGCAGGATACTCTCCTCCTTTTCTTTAGGAGCAGCGTGGGATAATGGAAAGAACACTGTCCTTAGAGTCTAAAGAACTTGGTTTTACTTCTCTCAACTTCAATATTATCTGTAAAATAAGAAAAATAATACCCAGAATAAAAAAGCTAACATTTATATATATATATATATATATATGGATATGTGTTTATATGTAACTATGTGTGTGTGTGCAAGTGAAAGGGAAAAGGAGAGAGAGAGAGAGAGAGAGGGAGACCGAGAGAGGGAGGGAGAGATACAGAGGGAGAAGCAGAGAGATAGACATAGAGAGATTGAGAGAATGGACCCATGATTTCCTTAAGGAGAAAGAATTCCCAGATGAGGAAACTCTTTTTACCAAAGCAGGTAAGTAATCTTACACAAGTCACTTAATCTTGTTTGCCTCAGTTTCCTCATCTATAAAATGAGCTGGAGAATGAAATGGCAAACCCTTCTTTGCCCAGAAAATCCCAAATGGGTCAAAAGGAGTTGAATCTGACTGAAAAACAACAACTCAACAACATTCTCTGAAACCACTTTAGAGATTTGCTTCAAATTGGAGAATTTGTCCAGGGTCTCATAGCCAGTTTGTTTTAGAGGCAAGACTCCAACTTCTGGGAACTGAGGCTCTTTGGAAGTAGCTCATTTGTGAATATACAACTCTGCTGCCTTTCTAGCAGTCTAGCACCCACTAATTGGGGGGATAAATTCACAAGACTATGTTATTTTTTAGAAAAATATTTCATGAAAAAATATTTTATATATATAAAATAAACATAATTTATATATATATGTATATATATATATATATATATATATATATATATATATATATATAATTGGTCGATTTAATTTAACACCCAATGTGACAGGTCAGGGGATAGACTTAGTAGAGACTTAAAGAAAGTCTGCCTCTTCATTTAACAAGTTAAGATAATAAGGCTCAGAATAATGCTATATGGAAAGGATGGTGAAAATATTAATACTGAAGTCAGGAGAAATGGTGCCTAGTTTAAACAGGGGATTCTTTCTAACCCCAGTGATTAAAGATAGCAATATTTAAGGTTATTTAGCTGCTCACCAATATCTAGCCCAGAAGCCTCACCTTCCAGAAAAACAGATGAAGCATTGAGGCACCCAACTGGATGCTGTGGTTCTTTCTCAGCTCAAAAGGGAGAGCTGAGTGAATGAGATGGATTGCCATGCTGTCAGGCCTCATAATCTGAGAACACTGGCAGCAACGTCCAGTAGGGAGAAGCCATCTCAGTTCCCAATAGCCTTTCCCTTTGAATTAACACGATCTCATGTTTAGAGGGTAGTTTAGTTAATGCAGTTAGAGGGTTTTCAACCCTGAAAACAGAGCTGTTTATCACCAAATGATAGACCCTGGGGCAGTAGAACTGCTCACTGAGGGCCAAATGAGATAAGTGTGTCTGGTGTTTGCCCAAAGTGGACATTAGGAAATACTCAGAGGCTGTTCTGATCTACAGATATTTTTCTGTGTCATGTGTATTCATCTAGACCAGTGGTTCCCAATCTCCTGAGGAGTTATTGCAAGGGCTCATCTCATTAAATGACTCAATAATAAATAAACAAGCATTTCTCTCGTACACTCAATAAGCAATGTCTTCCACATATATAAAAAAGC
>JAJPUD010003502.1:21229-83974 GCA_023553655.1 Myrmecobius fasciatus
GAGAGAGAGAGAGAGAGAGAGAGAGAGAGAGAGAGAGAGAGAGAGAGGGGAAGGGAGGCAGAAAGAGAGAAATAAAGGAAGATGGAAAGAAATGAAAAGAAAGAAAATAGGAAATGGAGGGGGGAAGGCAAATGGAACAGTTCACTGAACTTAAATCTTTAATTCACGGAACCTCAGAATTAGGGGAGGGGCACATCTCCAAAGCCATCTAGTTCAAATCATACTGGAATAAAGATCATTTCTACAATCTCCTTGATAAGTGCTCATACAACCTCAGCTAAGAGTCCTCCAGAGAGACAGTACCCGCTGTCTCTGAAGGGAATCCATTCCACTTTTGAAAAACTCTAATTACTGAGAAATTTTTCTTTAAATTAAAGTAAAATTCATCTTTCTGCAACTTCTGTTTGCTACTAGTTGTGCCTTCTGAAACAAGTAGAATAAGTATAATTCATCTTTCATATAATTAAATATGCAAATAATTATGGAACATTAGATAAAATAATTATAATTATTAAATAATTATTATGGAATTATATGGAATATATGGAAGATTAACATTTATCTTTCCCCTTCCCTGACTCCAAATCATCTCTTTGCCAGGTTAAAGATTTCCATTCTTTTAACTAATTCTCATATGTTAAAATCCATATATTCTGGTTGCCTATTCTCGGTATAATCCCTAGCTTGCCAATATTTCATGATAAAGTGTGGTGCCGCAAGCTGAATACAGCCCTGAAGATATGGTCTGAATAGAATAAAATATAGTGGAGTTTTCTTATCCCTTATTTGGGACTCTGTGCCACTCTTTATACAGCCTAAGATGAAATAAATTTTTTGATTGCTTTGTCTCAGTTTGACTCACTAAACTTATATTCTCTTTAAAACTCCAGATCTCTTTCTCACAGCTTTTGTTTTGGTTTAGCCATCCTATTGTATTTTATTGATTTTTTTTAAAGTATAAGACATATTTCATAGGAGAGGGAATGCTGGACTTGGATTTAGGTCTACTTATGATATTAGTTAGTAACCCAACTATTTCAGAAAACAATTTGGAACTATACTGTATCTACCCTTTCTTTGGTCTATCAATACCACTGCTATATATCTGTATATCAAAGAGATTAAAAGGGGGAGGGGAAGGTGTAGGAGAGGAGAATCTATTTGTATAAACAGATTTATAGCAGCTTTTTTTTGTAGTGGTAAAATTAAGAGAACAGTATCAATTGGGAGAAGGCTGAACTATAGTAGTATATGATTGTAATGGAATAATTCTGTATTGTAAGAAATGACGAACAGGTTGATTTCAGAAAAAAAAACAACTTGTAAAGACATATAAACTGATGCAAAGTGAAATAAATAGAACCAGGAAAATGTTGTACACGGCAATATCAAAGCTGTACAATGTAAATGACTTCAGCTATTTTCAGGAATACAATGATCCAAGACAGTTCCAAATGACTCAAAATGAAAATGTTATTACCTCAAGAGAAAGAACTGATAGAATCTAAATGCAGATCAGTGCATACTATTTTTCATTTTCTGTATTTTTCATGTTTTTAAATCCCTGGACATGTGTCATCTTTCACGGCATAGTAATATGTCTTGTATGAATGAACATGTATAATATATCAAATTGTTTATCTTCTCAGGGAGGGAGGAAATGAGGGAGGGAAAAAGAACATTTGGAACTCAAAAATCTTTTAAAATGAATGCTAAAATTGTCTTAACATGTAATTGAGGAAAATTAAAGTGTTATTTTAAAAATACCCATTACTTAGGTGATCATGAAAAAGTCACTCTACCTCACTGAGCTTCAATATCTTCATCTGTAAAATTGTTGTAATGATATCTATAGCACCTGTTTCCAAAGATTGTTGTAAGGTTCAAGTGAAATAATATATAAAGCTTTTGTTGTTGTTGTTTTTTTTTTTTTAGAAAACTTGAAGTGCTATATAAATTTGATTGATTATTATTGTTCTGATCCATTGTTTTAGTCTGTTTAGATTCTTTTTGGATGTTGTTGAACAGTACAGGCTGAGGTCATATCTCTAGGTCACCTCTTTTTAAAATGAAATTTATGTATTAATGATAATCCTGCCATTTAATTAATTCTGAATTTACCAAATTTTATTATTACCTAGGCAATATTTTTCTGCCTTGCTCATAAGGATTGCAATGAGAGATTTTATCAGGCCTTTGTTAAATAAAATCTAAATAAACTATGTCTACTGTACACTCTACATCTACCAGTTTAATAAACCTGTCCAAATGAAGTGGCTTCTTAATGAAATCATACTGGCCCTTAGTGATCACTACCTTCCTAATTGATTAGAAACCATCTTTTAATAACAAATTCTATGATTTTATGAAGAATCAAAATAAAGTTCACAGACTCTATTCTATTCATATATTTTCTTATTAAGACAAGAATAATCTATCTTTTTGTATTACTTGTTCTATTCCCCAAGAGGTTCCAAAGATTGCTTATTATTATTCAGCATTCACATTTCCATGTTCTTTCAGAATCCAGAGATGTAGCTTGTCCATTCTTGGTAACTTGAATTCATCTCATCAAGGCAGGCAAATGCTGGCAAATGTTTAATGACTCACTTTCTGAAGGAAAAATTGTATCCATGGCACATTTTAAGCTGAATGTGCATTTATTGGCATTTTCCCATTACTTTAAGTCTATAAAACTCATAACAAAACAATAAATCAAGTCCCGATTTGTAGCATTTGGTTATTTCTGTTGTGTAAAGGCTCATATTGAAAATTCAACAATCAGCTCTTAAGAGGAAGTTTAACTTGGATTCAGCTTAGTTCTGTATAAAGGGTAACTGATTGTTCTTTTACTATCACCCTTTGCATCATTAGCTTCAATTCTCAATTAACCATGTATCTGTTCTCTTCTTCCTAATCTGAAGGCAATTCCCTAGGTTGAACTATAGAAGAATATAGACAGTAAAGTAACTTTTCCTTCTATCCATCATACATTATTATTACCCCATCTATCCTGACGAGTGGGGTTTATCCTCTCCTTGATCTTCTTTTTTCTTCCAACTTAAATAAAAAACTCCTTTTGTTAGCTTCAACATATATCACCAGTTTTAGATTATATTGAGTTTTAGCAGTTTTACAACATTCTAAGTCCTTATTTGCTTATTCATCTTTTATTTTTTTAACTTTTTCTTTTTATGCAGATATTTTAAAATCCAAGTTAGTTGTTGAGTTCCCTATGCATCCACAATGATTTCCTCCAATAGCTTCCCCATTTTTTTACCCACAAATTTTTTTGTTTTAATCTTCAGAATTTCATGTTTGAGAGTTTCATATCTCATATGGTCTAACTTTCTCTGTAGAATGTTAGGTTATGATATCTTACCTTTCTTTTATTTGAACTCACTTTGACTTCTAGGTATCAATACATGCTAACTCCTAAAATCTCAGCTCTTTTTCTTGAAAACCTCCAAATATTGGGATGTCCTCTTACACAAATGTGCCTTGATTCACCATGAGTAGCAGGAAGTCTGATATCATGGACAGCATCTTTTCATATCTATGCATTAACTTACTATAAGACTTCAGGCAAAACAATTTAGCCTCTATGTTAGTGGAGAAACTGGAAGCTTTTTGCTTGAAGAAGAAGAGTGTGTGTGTGTGTGTGTGTGTGTGTGTGTGTGTGTGTGTATGTATATGTGTGTTGGGGGGCAGATTACTTGTTTCTAAACAGTGTAGAAGGATTAGATTTGTTTTAATTGATTCCATGGACTGGAGCTTGGAGCAATAGAAGCTCTAGAGAAGCAGATTTAGGCTTGAGGTAAGAGGAAGTTCCTAATTATCAGAATGTCACAAAAGTGGGATGGATTACCACAGGAGGTAGTGAGTTCCTTCATCTGTAAAATGAATAGTGAATAAAAAAAGCATTTATTAAGAATTTCCTATATGAAAAACACAGTGCTTTACAAAATAAAAGAGTTGGATTGGATTATTATTTAAAGGTTCCTTCCTGTTCTAATATTGTAATACTTATTCTGTATCGGACTTAGGAAGATGGAAAAGAAACTAGAAGGTAGAATTAGGAAAGGGTTACAGAAAGGGGAAGGGAGGAAAAAAATTAAAAAAAAACAATTATCAAATAAGTAAAGAAATTATGCCCCTTACATGTCTGTGCTTTTAGATTCTAAAAAGGTTAACATAACTGCCTTTCTCTATGACAGTTGAATTGGCCCATTAGATGATGCAATAGAATGTCTGAGATTTTCCTACCTTTCCTCCTACAAAATTGACTGATAAATGCTTAATGTGTGGGTTCATCCAAGCAATGTAATGAATCAAAGGTAAAAACTCCGTGAATTTGTATAAGTTCTCAGGATCCTAGAATTTCAGAATAACACAATTTAAAATTATAGAGCATCTTGAAATAAAATCTTTGAGTAAGAAAATCTTAGAGGAAGGAATCTCAGAGTTCATTGTCTAACCTTATTTTATAGATGAGAAATTTCAAGATAAGATTTTAAGGGATGAGTGACTTATCCAAGGTCACACACCTAGTAAAAGTCAGAACTAAGACTAGTTCAGGTCCCCCAACTCCGTGTTTTGTGTTCTTTGCACTGAAGTGACAGGAAATGTGGCTTGATAATAACTATGGCAAGAATCCTTTGTTCAATTTGAGCAGCCTTGAGTCTCATGGGGTAGTATTCTTTCTTTACACATACTCTGTTTGGCCAGGAGATAGAACACTGTTGGCTTTAGGGATCCACAGTAGGATGGCCCATGGGTACATTCTGATAAATAAAGCTGCACCCTAACAGGTATCCTTCTTGATCCCAGGTTTGTCTTCATTCTTGGTACTTCAGTGGGTCTTGCATTTCATAATATGCGGAAGAAAGGAGTGAAGAATATGCAGCTCCTCCGTAAGGTATCCTGGAGAACAGGTGTCTTGATTATCATTGGAGTCCTTTTTCTCAACTATGGACCAGCAGATGGACCCTGTAAGTACTGCCCTTGAGCAATATTTTTAGCATTGAGTCCTCTTTCTGATTTATATGTATTTATTCATGTTGTCCCCGTATTTAAAATTCCCTAATTGTTATATTTCTGCCCATTTTAGATTCTATCTTTTCTTCAAGACAATGATCTTAAAATTAGTTCTCTCTATAAAACCTTTTTCTGTTCCTTCTCTCCAGAAATAGCATCTTCCTCCTTGGAACTATGAAACTGATTTTTTAAAAAATATATATATCTCTTACACATAGGATAGAGGAGATTTATCTAGATAACTTTCCATGAAAACAGTAGGGTAGGTCTAATGGACTGCAAGCTTAATATGAGTCAATAGCAGGTGGTCAAATCTAAAAACAGTCACATAATTTAAAACTATATTCATAGATCCTGATGTCTAAGGCAAGGTTTCTTAATCAAGAGTCCATGAGTTTAAAAAAATAAAATTTGATAACTATGTTTCAACATACTTGGTTTCTATTTATTTTATTGTATGAATTTAAAATCCTTATTCTGAGAAGAAGTATGCAGCCTTCATCAGATTGCCAGAGGAGTCCATGACACAAAAAAGGTTTAAGAATCCTTGGTCTAGAACAAGAAAGGTGACCTTTTTGACGGATCCCATCTGGAATGCTATGTTCACCTAAAGATATCACATTTTAGGAAGAATATTGAAAAACTGAAGTGTGTTAAAAGATGATCAGAAAGACAAGAAAATTGAAGTCTGTCCTTTATAGGTTGGTTGCAGGAAATGGGACTTTTTAGTCAGATAATGAGAAGCAGAGGAAATGTGATAAATGTCCTAAGATATTTGGATAGCTCTTACTGGAAGGAAATTGGGCTTTTTTACTATCCCTTCCACATTGCAACTTTCCCCAACAGAGTTTCAATATATTGAGGGTTGAAATAAGAAATTAAATGGGAGTTTGGGGGGAATTTTGTGAAAACTTAAAAAAAAAGAAGACCAGCAGAAGACACAAAAAAATTTAAAAACTCAGAAAGACATAAAATATATGTATACAGTATTATATAATAGTAACTCAAATTTTATAATAAGATAATGCAAACACTTCATAAAAGAAAAAGTAAAAATTCAGACTTCTTCTCTGGTATGGAGGGCCAACAATTTTTACACAGGTTTTCCAGATCACAGGGGTACCATGATCCTAACCCCCATGAGGTGGAAGGAATAGCTATATTTTTCTTCCAGGAAGGAGAACTCAGAATAATCAAGAGAACCTGTCTAAAGACAGATTTTGGTTACAAGCAAGGAAAGATCTTGCAATGAATACAATAGCATAAAATAATCTGCCTTGGAAGATAGTGAGAGGCTCCCTTACTAAGAGGTCTTTAAGAAGGGACTGGGTGATAACATAATGCTCCTGAGTCCATTCCAATTCTGAAATTGTGGAATTTTATTTAGTTTTATATTTATCTGCACAACATTTTATCTTTTCTACTAGATGGCATCCTTAGGATTATGGTATATGCTATTTTTCATATTTTTGGTTTTTTTCCCCATAGTCTTACATGGTACTCTACATAAAATAGGTGCTAAATACTTACTCAATTGAATCGAAATTAGAAGTCAACTGTCTTCTTTCTTTTCTTTTTTTTGCTATGAAAGTGTCAATTTTATCCAAAATATAATTATTTAAAACATCTTAATAAAATATTTGATCTTAAATAAAGTGTTTTATTATTATGACAGAGATTATAATAAAATATATTTCATTATGCATCTGTGGAATCAGACTCATTAGAACCTTAAAATAAAATTGTTAATAGAACATAAACTTAATATTTTAAAATAATTGCATATTTCCTTTTTACAATGATGTGATTTGATTTGTAGCTAAAATTAAAGTTAAACATATTAATCTCTATGTTTTTTTATTAAAAGCTTTTTATTTACAAAACATATGAGTGATTTTTCTACATTGACCTTTGTAAAAAAAAAAAAACAAACAAACTTTTTTTTTGTTGTTCCAAGCTTTTCCCCTCCTTCCTCCCACCCCCCACCCCTAGATGACAGGTAATCTAATACATGCTAAATATGATAAATTATATGACAAATCCAATATATGTATACATATCTGTGCAGTTATATTACTGCACAAGAAACATCAGATCTAAAAAGAGAGAAGAAAAAAAAACAACCTAAGAAGGAAAACAAAATGAAGGGAAATATTCACAGAAAGCGTTAAAATGCTGTGTTGTGGTTCTCATTCAGTTCCCTCAGGCCTCTCTCTGGACGTATATGACTATCTTCATCGCTGAACAATAGGAACTGGTTTGAATCACATCATTGTTGAAGAGAACCATGTCCATCAGAATTGATCATCACATAGTCTTGTTGCTGTGTATAATGTTCTCTGGGTTCTGCTGATTTCACTCAGCATCATCAGCTGTCTTTTTTCAAACCTTGGATGGCTGGATCTCATTGAATTGGTTTTACCTCCAATTGATTGGATTGATATGGTTTAGCAACTATAAGAATTCAATTTTATGAGTTCACTTAGGGTTTTAGGGAATTGAACCAGAACCAAACTCATAGGAGGCTGATTGATAAGCCAGAACTGCCATTGATTAATTTATTTATAATGAAATGTAGCCTTTTTGGGGACTAGAATGCTTATGTCTGCTTTCCAGGCCATCTTCTTCTTATTCAGCCATCCCAGAAATGGAATTCATAATCAGAAAGATGCTTACTTAAGCATCTTAACTTAGGATCACAACTTTAGAACTGGCAGGAACCTTAGAAATCTTGGAGTCCAAAAAACCCATTTTGTTGATGAAGAAATTGAAACCTGGAATAATAGTAGTAACTTGCCCAGCATGACAAAGCCACTAAATGTCAGAAGAGGGATTCAAATGCAGGCCTTCATGACTCCAAATCCTTTCCTGTAGTTTTTACCCCGAAAGTGCTCAACTTTTTGGTCTCAAGAATCCTTTATACTCTTAAAAGTTACTGAGAACTCCCAAAGAACTTTTGTTGATATATCATATCTATAGTTCGTTAGAAAAGCAATGCAAGTTGGTCCATTTTTAATTAATGTTAAAGACTTCGAGATAGAGTAGATAGTCTTGAAGTCAGGAGCCTGGTTTTAAATGTTACTTTAGACACTAATGTTATCTTGGGCAAATTAATTAACTTTTCTCAGCCCCAGTTTTCTCATCTGTAAAATGGAAATACTAGTAGTAATAGTTAGCGTTTATATAGTGCTTTACAAATATTATCTAATTTGACTCAACAACTCTGGGAAGGAAAATGATACTATTATTATTTTACAAATGAGGAAACTGAGGGGGGCATAGATTAAGTGATTTGCCCAGGGTGACAGTTAGTAAGCATCTAAAGCATATTTTGAATTCAGATCTTCCCAAATCCCATTGCAATACTTGATCTACTGCCCCCCTCCCGCCCTGCTATCCCAATAATAAAATTATAGCACTTACTTCATAGGTTTTTTATGAGATAAGAATGAGATGATATATATAAAGGATTTTGCATTCCATAAATTCATTTGTTATTATTATAATTATACTTATTATTTTATTTTTCTCATCTCTGTTTGTTGGAGTTCAACAGTGCTGGTTTGTCAAAGTCCTGCTATCAATTTTTACATTTTACATCTTTAAAAAATTTTTCCCAGATAAATGAAATGTCTTGGGGGCAGCTAAGTGATTGAGTGGATACAACATCAGGTCTGGCGTCAGAAAGATCTGATTTCAAATCCAGCCTTAGACATTTGATAGCTGCATGACTCTGGTCACTTAATCCCTATTTGTTTCAGTTTCTCATCTGTAAAATGGGAACACACTGATGAAAAAAAATGGCAAGCCACTTTAATATTTTTTCCAAGAAAATCCTATGGAAAAAGTCCATGGGTTCATGTAGAGTCAGACTAGATGAACAACTAAACAACAAGAAGGTAAAATGATTAATTTTCATAATGAAAGAATCTATTAGGATTCAGGATTATTTTCAATAGACTCCCTAAAAACATCTCCAGGGCATTTCCAGTTGTAGTCAAGGTGATGGGGTTTTATTCTTAGTATTGCTTCATGTCACTTTGATTTCTTCTATTACATCTCTACATATTGAGAGCTTTCATTCTGTGTAGTTTGAACATTATGAATCTTTGGTGTGGTGACATCAATTAAAAACATTCTTGTGTTTTTGTGGATCGTTGTTATATCTGGCTTATACTAGATTTTTGTTTTCTCAGTGATAATGCTTTGCTGCAATCCGGGTTGTGTTGAGCTTTCAAAGATATTTAAAAAAAATTTTCAAAGATAATTCAAAGTATTACAAAGGTTTAACATCTGTTAGTTTACACAGAATATTGTTTCTGGTATATAATTCTGACCAATGAAGTTTTGTTTCCCTAGGTATTCGAAAGGGCCTAAATTTTTGAAATTTATAGTAATATTTCACTTATTCAGAGGGCTTTAGGTAAGCCATTGACTGTCATTAGGCCTCCTTTTTGCAACTGTAAAATGAGAAACTTGGAAGGTCCCTTTCACTTTTAAATTTATGATCCTATCATATGTTGTAATTTTTTATCATTGTCTTGAATAATTTTCATTGATCAATAAATTCAGGATCCTTAAATGTAACCCTTGTAAAATTCTTGGTACCTATTATATTTATATTTAAATGATAGCATATAGAATGATCCTCAGTAATGCTTTTGTCTTCTCACCTTCTTCCTAGACTTCCCTGTCAGTGAGGGTCTGCACTTGGCCACTTACCAGAAAATCCAAGCCAGTTGCTGCCTGTCAGGTTGTGGCGTCTTTGCTGAAAGTGTCATAATGACCAGCTATTAGCACTTTGCTGTTTCCATCAAAAATGGCTTCTTAATTCAGTTTAGTAAAATATAGCAATACTTTTAGTGACAATAATCAGATCTGGAGACTTTTAGAAACAAAGGGCTTATCAGACTGACCCCCTCCTCACCATTACCAGGCTGTTGTCTGGTGTCTGGTTTCCACAAACCCATGAAGAATTGTCTGGGGAATAGGGATGTTTTGGGAAGTCAGTGGAGATATTACAGTATTTCTTCTTCCTTTCCTTTTCTTTTTTTTTTAAACTGGCTCTTTGGTTCTATTTTCTGGTTTTCCAAGGAGGAAAGAACAGAAAAAGCAGACTTATTTGATTTTTACATCTTGAGCTGCTGTTGTAAAACAAAAGAAAATGAAAACAGTTCTAAAGTAAGAGTTTTTGATGTTGCAACTTGTATCCAGAAGACAGAGATAGATCCTAAGACGATATAGGGCAATAACCTTGTCCTCTTCATTTAGGTTTTGTTCTGATTAAACTTAATTTGTATGTAAATTGGGAGGACCCTGGAAGACAATAAATTTTATTACTCCAGACTCTACAAAGCTCCCATTATTGTAGTAGTAGTTATTGTTATTGTTTTTGAGAGTCAAAAATGTGTTTTGAGGATGTAAGGTATATAACAAGATTCTGGCACAGAACTTTGAACTCTAAGTCAGGCAATTGTCTGTGACCATGTTCTTAGAATCACCATCATACAAAATCAAACTAATCATCTGCTTTTATTCAAGAGGTGAGAAAGAAGAAAAGTCAAAGGTAATAAACATGAGAGACTATTTGACCTAGTGTCACTGATACAATGGTAAAGAGAGACAAAGTTTTAGGGGAAAGATAATAGTATAAAGTTTTGAACATGTTGAGTTTGAAATGTCAATAGGGCAGCCATATGGAGATATCCCACAGGCAGCTGAGGGGTTAGGGTTGATATATAGATTTAGAAGTCATAGCTGTCATAGAGATGGCAGTGAGGAAACTCACCAGCCAAAGTAAAGTGTGGATTAGAGTTTGGAGGACTACTTTTGCTCTTTTATATGACATAGAGCTGAGTTTTATGGCCACAATTCCCAAGTCCTTTCTTTATTTAGAAAGATTTTATTTTCCTGGTCCCTAAAGAAAGAGACATTTTAGAATCTAATAGATATCTGAAGTTATCTCTAAGAGAAGAAGGGGTGTCTTTCCCTGCCTCATATCCACTGGCTAGGCAGTAGCCACACATGAACATCATCCTTTTGCTATTTAGGAAACTTTAAGGGTTAATTGCTAATTTCTCTGAAAATCTTTCTGTCAAAAATTCTCTGCATTATTACATCTCAGTCATTCCAAAAAATTCTAACTACAACCTCTAAGGGAGGCAAAATGATACACTGGAAAAATATCAGATTTGGAGTCAGAGAACCTGGTATTGAGTCCTGGACCTACCATTTATTCTCCATATGGCTTTGGACAAGTCACCTCACCTCTGAAGGCTTTAGTTTTCTCATTTGTGAAATTAAGTTTTGGTTTAGATGGCCTTTGAGCTGCTTTCTAGCTCTCAATCTCTGATCTTTACCCGGAGCACTTTGACTGTCTTGTTGACTGCTCTTACTTACTTAATTGCTGGTTCTTTACTTCAGCTATGGAATAAAGCCGATCTTCCTCAAGGAGAGAATTCCTAATCATTGCATTTTAGCAACTGGGAGCTGAGGGCCTGACATAGTTTGGTAGAGTAGAAACCTAGAAGACACTAACAGAAAACAGAATTTCCCTCAGATGTCCTGCAGAGATTTTCATGCCCAGTAAAAAAAAATTAGTAAAAAGCACTGTGATGCTTTCTACTATTTTGTAGAAATCTACTAGAGGTAGATGACAGAGAGATAGGATATAGGCAATTGATAGAGAGAAAAGTAAACACATAGAGATATTTCTGACAGGTAATAGATAATAGATACAGATATAGATAGATATGGATGACAGGCTTCAAGTGACATATGTGTGTGTGTGTGTGTATGACCTATAGATATATAGAAAAAGATAATTTATGAAGTGCTGACTACATGCCAGGCACTATCCTAGGCACTGGGGATACAAATATAAGTATGTATGACTGTGCAATCAACAACAATCTTGACCCCATAAATTGCTAGCACAGGGCTTTTTCATTCATGTTCCTTGATCATAACTATTCTCAATATGCATGTACACTCTGCATACTACCTGGGTTCATGTATTCTCTGCATATGTGTTTTTACCCACTGGTGACGTCACAATCTGTGGGAGAACATAGCCATATGTGGCAGTGGGTGATGACTCACAAAGTGCCTTGAATCTGGGTTAGATTTTCTGGAGGCTCAAATCCAAGAGAGTGCCCTAAGTTCTGCCCTGATAGATGGCACAGTGTTGGATTTGGAGCCAGAAAGATCTCCTTTCAAATTCTGATTTAAACATTTACTAGCTGGACAGGTCACTTAACCTCTGGCTGTCTAAGTTTTCTCATCTGTAAAGTGGTGATAGCAATAGCACCTCCTAGGGTTATTATGATGATCAAATGGGATAGCACATGGAAAGAGCTTTGCAAATTTTAGAGCATCACATAATTGCTAGCTACTATTATTTTTATTATTTAGACTGAAACTTTTAAGGAAGGTTTTTCAGCAGCAAGCAAATGTTTTTCACGGGGCTTTTGTCTCTTCCAGAGCTTTTATTGATCCATTCTGTTCAAGCTAATGAAATCGATCAAGAATTTGTATTCAAAAATGGTGTTGACTGTAAGCAAGTCTTTTCAATGAGCATCATCAGCAGGATAGTCTCATAAAATATGTAGTGCCATACGTGTGTGGGTATATATAACATATCTAATGCGTATGTATTTACAGTTATGTAATTAAGTTTTACTTTCAAAGGGAGACAGGAAAACAGGAAGCACAAATGGGTTAGGCCTTTTCTCTGCTCTGATATTCTCTCTGCGGATATTTCCAACTCAGCCTAAAGGCCCTAGGGGCTCAAAAAAACTGCAGGGTAGGTGGAATATAGGAGGTTATATTCCTATGCTTAAATAGGCAGGTAAATAAGCAAATAGTCTTTCTGATCTGAAACTCAACTCTTTTCCTCTTTTTAGTCCAACCTTAATGGTTGTCAGAAGGCTTAGATTATAAATGTTGGGTTTTTTAAAAAATTAACTCTGAGTCTAATTAGGACTGGCAGTCAGATAATTGCTGGGATTGTGGGTTTCCACTGGCGTGTCCAACTAATAAACTGAGTCTGTTTGGCTGTGAGGCAAGGTGGAAGATGAGTCAAAGGGAATACCAGCCATTTTGATCATGGGAACTAATTGAACAGAATCAGTGAAGTGAGGTTAAGGTTTAGGAGAGATAATACTATTCATCTGTATTTATTGCCTCAGTAAGCCCCAGAAAGTAAAGAAGCCTCCCAGTGACTTCAGGTGGGATGGGAGCCACAGGTTGTCTCATATGGCTTTTGTTTCTTCAAGACCTCTAGAAGAGAAAGCTCACTAGGGATTCCATTGGACTGTCAAAAAGTAATTCAGGTCTGTTGGAGTGAGTAGGACAGACCTGCCACCCTCTCTTCCCACTTTCTCAGACTCCCTAGAGTCATGTCCCAAGGAACTGTTTACTATGTATCATCTGATTCCAATCCAATAAATAACAGAGTCAAACCTAGCATGATCTGAGATGCCTTAGCCAGGGCTGAAGCCAGTTTCTTCAGATCCATTGCTTTGAATTGAATCCTGTTTTTTTACCCTCTTTGTATCCATCCAGGAAGTGAAAGGGTGGCTTCTTCATTACCATCGTTACCACAAAATGGCAATTCATCTCTGTCTAGGACTGAGAGTTTTAAAGACCTGGGTTTGAATCTCATCTTTTACATTTATTAGTTGTGTCACATTGGAAAGTTATTTTGCATTTATAAGCCTTAACTTTCTTATCTGCAAAATAGGGATGATGACAGTTATAGTTATTGATCATTTATGATCCAATGATGCTGACCTCCTTGTGATTCTTCACATGAAATAATCCTATCTCCTGACTCTGCATTTTCCCTGGCTATTCATCATGCCTAGAATTCACTCCTTCCTCAGCTTTGCCTCTTGACTTTCATAGATTTCTTCCATCAAGTTCCAGGTAAAATTCCATGTTTTATAAAAAGCTTTTTCCAGTTCCCTTTAAACACTATGTGTCTTCCCTTTATAATTATCTTTAATTTAATTTAATTATCTTAATTAAAAATAATTTAATCTTTAATTTAATTTAATTTAATTTAAACTCTATCTCTTCATTGCATCTCTCTATCTATCTATCTTTATAGAGAGAGTAAAGGTTTATATTTTTTAACAACACATTGTTGTTGTTGCTTAGACATTTCAGTTGTGTCCATCTCTCAATGATCTCATTTGGAGCTGTCTTAGTGAAGATATTAGGGTAGTTGGTCATTTCCTTTTTCCAAGTCATTTTATAGATGAGGAAAGTAAGGCAACCAGAGGTAAGAGACTTGCCCAGGGTCACAAAGCTCAGAAGTAACTAAAGCCAGATTTGAATTAATGAAGATGATATTCTATTCAGTGCACCACCTAGCAGTCCCTATGAAATATGCCAAATTCTAATTTATATATAATATAATGACATTATTATTTTATCAATAATATTATTTCTTATTATTTAATTATTAATAAAATAGATTGGTCATTTTAATTAATTATATCAATTTATTCATTATTATATTACTCTATCATATGTATAAAATATATTTGTGTTCATGTTGTCTCCCCCGTGACCATGATCTGGGGAGCAGGAACTGTCTTTTTTCTTTCTTTGTATTCTCAGTAATTATTAGCACTTTAGAACATAGTAGTAACTTGATAAATATTTATTGACTAACGATCAGAAAAAAAAAGACAGAGAGAGACTTTATATGGCAAAGATGATAAACAACAAAAGCAGTTAATGTTGGCAAGATTAGAAGACAGGTACACTAATGCATTGTTGGTGGAATTGTTAATTACTCCAACTGTTCTTAAAACAATTCAAAGGGGCAGTTAGGTGGCGCAGTGGCTAGAACACCAGCCCTGAAGTCAGGAGGACTTGAGTTCAAATCTGGTCTCAGACACTTAATATTCCCTAGCCATGTGACCCTGGACAAGTCACTTAACCTCAATTGCCTCAGCAAAAGAAAATCAAAAAAAATAAAATAAAATAAAATAAAACAATTCAGAATTATTCTAGGAAAAATATCCATACATTTGACCAATGATTCCACTACTAGATGTATATTCCAAGGAGGTCAAAGACAGAAACAAGAATCCCATAGTTTTTTTTTTTTTTTCTGTGCTTGTAAAATACTGGAAACAAAATGAGAATTCATCAATATGAAAATGGTTAAACAAATTGTGATAGTCAATAAGTACTTATTAAGTGCATATTCTGTGTGCTAAGGCACTAAGTTAAGCAATGGAAAGCAAAACAGCCCTACTCTCAAGGAGAGACATCTCTAAAGGGAGAGACAGCATGCAAATAATAGATACATTCAAGATAGTTAAAGAATAGATGGAAGGTAATAAGAGAAAGAAAGGCACTAGAAGCTAGTGTTGGGAATTTTAAGCTCTTTTATGTCATGGGCCCTTTCAGATTGGTAAAGCCTACAGACCATTTCTCAATGTAATGATTTTAAATGCATTAAACAAACTAATTATATTGAAATTTGATTATGCATGTGCTTATATATATGTATATACACACATGCACCCAATGCATACTTACATACACACACATACAAGTTTATGCATCCCAGTATTTCTGAGAATTTGCTGACTGGAGAAGATCTCCAGTTCTAGGTAAGTTTAAAGCTACATCTTGAAGGAAGGCAAGGAAACAAAGGTACAAAGGTAAGAAAGAGAAGAGAGAGCCTACCAGACATGGGGATCAGCCAAGACGAAGGCGGCATGGAGATGAGAGAAAGAGGTCTTGTGTAAGGAATAATATGTAAGTTTGAGTGTCCTATGGAAAGAACAGCAAATAGGGTTTCTAGATCATAGTATGTCTAGAAAGGAGTAAAGACAGAGAAAGGTAGGAAATGGACAGGTTATAAAGAGTTTTACATATTAAATGGAATATTTCATGTTTCAATCTTGAAAGTAAAATGGAACCACTTCAGGTTACTGAGTAGGGTTTGAGATGGTCAGTTCCACTTTTTAGAATAATCATTTAACAGCCGAAGAGAGGATGTATAGGAATTGGGAGAGACTTGAGGCAGGAAGTCCAATTATCATGACACTGCAGTAGTCCAAATGACAGGTGATAAAGTCATGGACTAAGGTAGTGGCTATATGATTACAGAAAAAGAAACATATGTAAGCTATTAAAGGAAGGTAGAAATGACAAGATTTGGCAACCAATCAGATGTGTGGGGTGAATGAGAGTAAGGAGTCAAAGTTACACTGAGATGGTGAGCCTAGGTAACTCAGAATGTGTTGGTACTTTCAAAAGTAATAAGAAAGTTCACAAAATAGGGAGGAAAGATAATGAGTTCTATTTTGGACATGTTGAGTTTGAGATGTTTATAGGACACCCATTTTGAGGTGCCAAAAGGCTAACTCAGTAATATGGGACTAACATGAAAGAAATTAGGTCTGAGCATACAGAGGCCCCATACAGAGATCATCACTGAACCCATGATTGAAATTAGACTACTAAGTGGGATAATATAGAGTGAAAGGAGAATAGTTTTAAAATTTTTATTGTTTTCAATTATCAAGCATTTAAGTTATCTTCCTGCCCACATTATGGAGAGGGAATAAAGTTCTAGTGACAAATACATAGTTAAACAAAAGCAATTCTCACATTGGTTATATCCACCAATATATGTCTTATTCTATATATTTAGCATATTACCTCTCAGGAGATGGGTTATATTCTTCATCATTTAAGAATTCCATTGGAATGCTATTGCACTATAAGATATGATATATAGTAGTAATTCAGAGAAACCCCATAAGACTTTATGAAATAACGCAGACCAAAGTAAACAGATCCAGGAAAACAATATACACAAAGACTATAATAGAATAAATGAAAACATCATTTAAAAGCAGCCTAACTTGGGTTAATGTTGGTCCTAAGAACTATTCATGAAACACATTTCCCTTTTCTCAAAAGGGAGCTTGGGAACTGTAGTTAGAGAGAGCTGCATGAACATGTCTGATGTTGGTTGCTTGGTTGATCCAATTTCTTTAACTGTTCTTCTTTGTCATAAGTATTCAATAGGAGGGAGGGAGTGATCAAGACTTATTGAACTATTAAAAACACTCATTGATAGCACTGACAAAGAAAAGGTATCAGAAGAAGCTAGATTTATAGCTAGAAGGCACTTTAGAGATCACCTAAGTTCCCTCATTTTTCTGGATGAGGAAATTGAGGCCTGAAGGATAGAAATGATTTGTTCAGAGTTATAAGATCTGACTCTTTTCTTTGTCTTGCATCTTTTTCACTTCACAGTGCTCTTTCCTATCCACTTTAGATTGCAGCTCTTCATCATCATCACCATGCTGGACACATCTGGAAATGCCAAATGGGATATGGGCAGGGGAGGCATGTAAATAAAAGTGCTCTTAAAAAGCATCAGCTCCTCCCTCTGCCACCTTCCCCCCTTTACTTTTTGCTTGCCTAACAAAAGATGAAGGAGAATGCATTAAGAGAGAATGGCAGTAATGTACTGATGGGACTCTTTCCACTGGAGTTGAACATAATCAAGATGGAGCCCTGAGACCCTGAACTTAAGGCCCCAGGATGAACCCTATGGCTCTCTCAGCCAATAATTCTGCATTTGAAGGCCCTAAGTGATTGTTTGAAGAAGGGGGGCTGGAAAAGTTAAATGCAATGAAAGCATGAGAGCATGCTAAGGCTCACTGGAGCAATAGCAATAATACAAATGGCATGAGAACATGAAAATAATGAGACTTGGGTGGAGAAAGACAATGAAAAAGATAAAGAACTGGATCCATTTGTAAATTCAGCGATAGTCTAACTTGATTTCAGATTTGGATTTTTTTCCCATTTGAGCATTTTCTTTTATTGGAGAGGCAGATTGGAAAAGGAACTGAATGTGAAGTCAGGAGATCAGCTTTAAAACCCTATATCTCAGTTTCCCCATTTGTAAAAAGGGAATATTAATAATGGTACTGCTTACTTCAAAGGAAATTGCTTTGTTAAACTTGAAACTCAGTTCACATATGATCCCAGACATTATTTAGTTCTCAATAGCTTCCTCTCTCACAGGTCTTAGATCACATAAAGAAGATTTGAGATTTTTCTAACTCACTTAACACAGTTATAATACAGTACTGACTCGTGTTCATTAGTCATTTAACAAACTCTATTAAATGCTTATTAGTTTCAAAGTAAGCATTAGATACTGGGAGAAATTCTGAAATGAATAGGATTAGTCCTCGGTCCTCAAGGATCATACAATCTAGTAAGAGGCTGAGACAAGTACAAAAATAATCATGAAAAAGGCAGAATTTATGGTGTAAAAGGAGTGGTCACTTGGTAATGGGAGTGGGACCCAGGAAGGCTTCACAGAGCTGATGTTATAGGAGATGGGCCTGGATGGGAAGTATTTTAATAACTGAAAATGGTTAGGGAGTGTTCAAGGAATCCTGACTCAAACTTATAACAAATTTGCACCATCTACTAAGGGTGAAGATGTGGAAACAAGGTTCAAATTCTTCTGTGCACTCTAAATTAGATATGTGACTCTGGCTAAAATAGCTTAATCTCTGTGTGTTTTCAGCTTTCTTAAATGTCAAATATAGACAACACTCACCAAGAGAATTAAAATTTCTGGTAACCTAAAGAATTATGAAGTAAAGTATGGTAAGCATTTCAGGATTTGTAATTATCATCTGGGTATCCAATTCTCTTTAGACTGCCATACTTCCTATCTCACCATATCTCATGCCAGAGAACGCCACCAGGAGAATGTTGCTATTTTAAAAAATGGGCCATTGATTTCAGCTGGAGTCATGAAAAGAGTTTTGCTATTTGATAAAAGTAATCAGCCTACCCTATTTCTTATGTCCAACTCATTGTCCCCAACATACATACTGATACACAAGCTCTAGAGGATGTCCATCCCCAAATGTGCTGTAATCTGGACAATAAATATTCTTTATCCATTTGGTATTTCCTCTGTGGATAGTCAGACCAAGCTGCTTTGAATGATTACAGATCTCTTCCAGGACACTCTGCAGTGCTATAAAGTTTGATAAAATCAGTACAATGTCATCTGCAAATTAGAGCTTTTGGAAAGCCTTGTCATCCATAGGGAATCCCGTTTTCTAGATGTCATCCAGGAAATGTATGATCAAAAAGAGAATGAAACCTATATGTTGCTAGGAAACTAGACTGTATGAACCTTGAGGACAGAAAACTTATTCTACTTATCTTGAATTTTTCCCCAGTATCTAATGTTTACTTTGCAGCTAGTAAATATTTATACATGTTTGTTGAATCAATAATGAACACGAGTTAGCCTTGTGATATAAGCAACTATGTCAAATCAGGTAGAAAAATCCCAGACCTTCTTTGTCTGATCTAAGTCCTAGCATTGTTGTTCTTGGAATGTTAGAAGACCTCAATGAAGATCTCCATCTTGTTGGATTTATCCTCCCTGAAAGACTTATTGTTTTATTTTCTTTTCAATAATGTTTTATCCCCAAATACATGCAAAGATAAGTTTTCAATATTCACCTTTGCAAAAGCTTGTATTTCAAATTTTTCTCCCTCTCTCCCCCATTTTTTCCCTTCCCTAAAACAGCAAACAATTCAATATAGGTTAGATATGTGCAATTTTTTCCAAACATATTTCCATATTTATCATGCTGTTCAAGAAAAAAAAAACAGATCAAAAGGAAAAAATGAGAAGATAAATAAGAAAACAACAAAAAAGATGAAAATACTACACTTTGATCCACAGTCTTCATAGCTCTTTCTTTCTCTGAATGCAGATGGCACTTTCTGAAGGACAATTACAAATCAATGAAGTCCACAGTCTTTAAAAACTAAAGTTGAAAGGTATCCAAGTGGTAGTGGAATAGACCATGTTATACATGAGTAGGTTCCAATGTAATATTAGCAAAGAGTTACATGGGGGAAATAGCATATTGTTATCAAAGAGAAGTAAACAGAGAAAAGAAAGTAGAATAGCTATGCAATTGTATATAACAAAATTAAGCTGTAACCAATGTACAGCCCACATCCTCTGTGAATATCCAAGCAATAACAAGAAATCTGGAAGTAGGTCTCCCCCAAAATGAGCATAGTTCTGTGAAGGATTTACAGGAGAGGATGGACAAGAACCACACTGGATCAAAAGGCGTGGACAAAGTGCAGTCTATACCTCAGGAGGGACTGTCCATACCAATGAGATCATGGATCCATGGAACTATTAGAGAAATAAGAAGGGCTGAACAAGGTGAGAAGATGTAGATGAATCATAAATTGGACCCACAGTGATAAGACTAAAGATCCATTGCTGAATTAAAATGGGCTGTGACATGGTACTAATTGATAAAGTATAATATAGGAGGAATTGTGAGACCTAGATGAATAAGTGTATATAATGCCCTAACACTTAATAAATGTTAGCACTTTCTTCCCTTACTCTTCTTACTTTCCTTCAGATACTACTTGATTCTTCTCCAGGTTCCTCTCCTATCTCATCACACTTCTTTTTCTTCCATGCCACAGGAACTCTCTCACCCTGGAAAATCATTCCACCCCTTTATCCTCCTCCATTGGTTCCTTTTGGAATTTCTGTTTTAAACAAAATACCTAGAATTGGCAAGTTCACTCTCTCATGCTTTCCCAAAATTTACATTTGGGTCCTCAAACTTATTTCTCCACCATCTCTTTTCTTCCTTTTCTCAGCCCCCCAAGCGCTTTAGTTTTATTTCATGTGTTGTCTCTCCCCTTAATATAAATTCCTTTAAGACAGGGATTGTCTTTCCTTTTGCTGGTAATTGTATTCTCAGTGCCTTAGCACAATGTCTGGCACATGATAAGCACATCATAAATGTTTATTAACTGATTGAATGACTTGCTTTTCCATTGCAGTAATTTTTTTTTTCATTTCTGAGATCTTAAACCCTACTTTCTATAAAGTGGAGATCCCTACATCTAAATCCCTAAACATCTAAATACTGACATCAGATATGCTTGCAGCTCCCAGGGTCTGTTTCTTTATCACATGCAATTGACTGGAAAATTTAAACAGGGTTGTATATTTTTCAAGGAATAAAGTGCTGCAATTTTTAAATACACAAAGGCAAAACAATCAGAAATGTATTTAAAAAGAAAACTATACAGAGCAGACTGGATGGTGCCCCAATTTGTAAAGCCATCCTAATCTAAAATTCCCCAGTTAAATCTTCAATCTACATCCTATGAGTGGGCTCCTGCAGCTAAAACTAGCAAGCAGCCCAGCCTCATTCTGTTCAAAACCAAGAATACCAGCTTTCACATCAGAATCTCTCCATTCTTCTTGGCTTTACTAACTAATTTCAATGAAGATTTGCCCTAGATAATCTGTACCCAAGTCATTAATATACTCTAGAATCTCAGGATCATTCTCAGCCAATAAGAAGTCTGATTGCTCATGAGTCACTCTTGCTTGTAACTATTCATTTCCATTTAATCACTTAAAAATCTCTTCTTTCTCCTCCCAAAGACAGAAGTGAAAAAATAACCTTACAAATGATAGCATGGAACAGTGGAAAGAGTTTTCAATTTGGAGCCAGAGCATCTGGATTTGAATCCCAAATTGGTTATTTATTATGTGATCTTGGGCAAGTGGGAAATTTGTGTAGATTCTCTGAGCCTCATTTGGTTTTCTGCAGATTAGGGGATACTTAATGTTGGTCCCAGCTCTAAATCCTGTAAGATAGTATTGCATTTATCGCCACCAATACCCAGAAACAAAATAGTTTAATACATAACATCTAATGTATCTCTTATATTTCATAGATAATATATTTTTTGTCACATAGGGCTTTCCAGTGAGAAGGAACATGAGTAAAGGTCCAAAAATGACAGGACAGTTCTTATGGCTGCTACATGTGGAAGGCTCAGTTCTTGCTCAGCAACTTAATGTCTCATAAAAGAAATAATTTGCTCCACAATCCAGTCCTCTCACAAATACATGACTTTGGTCCTAAGGAGAGAAGGAAAGAAAGAGTGTCTGTCTTAGGCTTCCCCACTCCTAAAAAACTCAACTCAGAGCAGTACATCCTTTCTGAGATCAGAAACAATACCTTTGGCATATTAGTTGACTGTGGTACTGGGTAAGTAAATAGCTATCCTGGGATGGAATTGATTCCTTCTACTCTTCTGTCCTCCAGTATCCTGGAGCTGGGCAAGACTTCCAGGAGTCCTTCAAAGGCTTGGTTTCACGTATTTTGCTGTGGCCCTGATGCACATTGCCTTTGGGGTGACAGATATACAGAAGTATCAGGTGAGTAACATACGTGTTCCTGTCTACAACCATGTTGATTAAATATACGCAGATCTTTCTGACTATGGGTCTGGCCCTTTATCTACTGTTCCACCTGGTTGCCCAAGGAGCCTCATTACACCTGATGATCATTCTTATTTCAGTTATAATTTCAGTTACAGTGATTTCACCATAGTATAATAAAAAGCAGAAAGAATTTCTCGTGATTTTTGTATCTCCAGCTTCTAATCTAGTGCCCGGCACAGGAATAAGCACCTGATAAATGCCAATTGGTTGACTGATTTTTGATTACAATGGGAATTGTACTAGATTTGGAGTCCAAAGATTTGAGTATAAATCCTTGACCTGTCAATTATGATCCTTGACACCTTGGCCATTTCTTAGTCCCTTAACCTCTCACCTATAAAACAATGTGGTTGGACCAGATGGCCTTTAAGATCCTTTCCAAATTTAAATCTATTTTCCTATTATCCTCCTGATGCAATCACTCTGTGGTCCTAAGAATGTCCATATCTCTTTACCTCTCATCTGTTTAGGTTAACCTGTGGTGGGCTTCCTTCAGAGATATTGTCCTTTACTGGCAGGAATGGCTTATCATCATCAGCCTGGAGATCCTTTGGTTGTGTCTGACCTTCTTGCTGCCTGTTCCTGGCTGTCCCAGGTAAACTCTAGCCTGGCCAGGGCTCATCCACAAGCCATAATACAACCATGTGAAGCTATCAAACATCGAGTTATTAGTAACTTTAAAAAGGCTCAAATTCTTCCAAATAGCAGCAATAATATCATTTCTTAGGGATCTCTCAGCCAATAATATCCCTAGGCTTATTAATGGAACTCAAAGAATCAAAAAGAATTAGAATTAGAAGGGTCCTTAGAGATCATATTTTTTCACAGGTGAGAAATATGAAATAAGAGGCAGAATGACTTGCCTAAAAATTAGTGTGGGTTCCTGTTTTTGTCCAATTTAGGTAATTTAAAAGGCAATTTTAAAGGACCTGAACCTTGAAGATGAAGACTTGCCCTTTAGTGGAATGAACCAAGGATCAGTGTTTAGCCCTGTGACGCATCTTTGTCGATGGCTTGGATAAAGGCACAGATAGCTTAGTTATCAGATTTATCAGGAAGTTATCAGTTATCAGAAAGCCAGGAAGTTTTGTTAACTCAATGGACTACAGAACCAAGATCAAAAAAGATCTCAACTGGTAGAATGCTGGATTGGATTTAAGAAAATGAAATGAGATTCAGACAAATGCAAAGTTCTATATTTGTTTTCAAAAACAAATGTCAAAAATAGAAAATGATAGATGCATAGCTAGATGGCAGTTTCTCTGAAAAATATAGATATGGGAAGGGGATTTAATGTCTACAAGATTAATGAGCCAGCAATATGATTTGTCAGAAAAAAATAAAATCCAATCTTAAACTGAATTAAGAGAAGCATAACATTGTGTCTAGAACCAGGGAGATATTATTACTTCTATACTCTGCTTTTCCCAAAGTCACTAAAAAATCTCTTTATTGCCAAATCCAGTGTCCTTTTCTCAATGATCATTCTCCTTGACCTTTCTGCAGCCTCTGACACTGCCAGTCACACTTCCCTTGCTGAGAAACACTTCTTAGTTTCCAGGACACCATTCTCTCCTGGGTTTTCTCCTACCTCTCTTACCATTCCTCTGTCTCTTTTTCTGGATCTTTTTCCAGATCATGTCTTTAAGCAGAGGGAACCATCTTCTCTTCTCTCTCTAAACTACTTTCACTTGGTAATCAGTTAATTAACATTTCTAAGCTGATGTGTTTTAAATCTATCTATCCTTTCCTACTCTTTCTACTGACCTCCAATCTTACATCTCTGAATGCCTTTCAGACATCTCAGAATGGGTACCCAGTAGATATCTCAAATTCATAATTTCCAAAAGAGAACTCATTATCCTTCCTCCTAAATCATTTCCTCCTACCTTTCCTTTTACTGGAGAGGGCAACAACAACATCTCAGCCTCACAATCTAGGAGTCATTTGGAATTTCTCACTCTCTCACCTGCCACTCCATCCTATAGACTGGACCTTTGCAACATATCTTCAGTACTGGTCCTTCTTTCTTCTGACATAGCCACTACCCTAATGCAGGCCCTTATTGCCTCACACTGAGATTATTGCAAAAGCTTTCTGGGGGCCTCAAGTCCTTCCCCATTTCATTTTATCCCTCATTCAGCTATTATAATGATTTTCCTAAAGCACAGGTTCAAGCATGTCTTCCCACTTTCTTAAGAAACTCTAGTGGCTTCCTATTGCCTCTAGAATCAGATACAAAATATTCAATTTGGCATTCAAGTCCTTCATAACCTAGCCCTCTCCTGTCTTTTCAATCTTCTTACATGTTTCCTATCTATACATACTCTTTTGATTCACTGGCACTGGTTTCTTGATTATTTCATGAACAAAACACTCCATCTCTTCAATGTGGGCATTTTCTTTGGTTGTTCCCAATGCCTGGGATTCTCTTCTTGCTGGCACTTATTTAGTAATTAATAAATATTTATTGATTGCTTGATTGGCCAGATAGAATGTAGACTATATGTTCAGTTCTGGTTGCAGTTTAGAGAGGTATTCATAAACTGAAGAGTGTCCTGAAGCAGATGATCTAGGTGGTGAAGGGCCTTAAGATCATGGCAATCTAAGGCTCAGATGGAGGAATTAGTGATTTATTACTCTGAAGAAGAGATGACTCAGGGGGAATTAGGATACTCAAATTTCCAATGGATCTATGATTTAAGTCAATGTGAGCAAACTCTTCAATGTTAATTGCAATCTCTTTGCATTTTCTTATTCTATGTGACTCTCATCTAAGTCCTTCCACAAATGAATTATGAGGGATCCACATGGTTTTCTGGGAGGACTTTCTCAGGCTTTCTTGATGTCTCAAGGTATTAAAAGGGCACTCAAAGTACTCTATTGTTATACTGTATGAGGTTTTCTTCTTTGCGATGCTCACTCATCATTTTTGGCCACACACTTCCTTGGTGGCATCTTTTACAATCTTTCTCTGTAATTCTTTATAATCATTTGCAGTTTATTTACACCCAGAAAATAATCTTCTAAGGTGGCCAGGTGGTTCAGTGAATAGAGCTCCTGAGCCACAGTCAAGAAGAGCAGAGCTCTTCACCTGGCCATAAACACTTATTAGCTGTGTAATTCTAGACAATGCATTTAATCTCTATCTGCCATAGTTTCCTTATCTGTAAAAAGAGGTTTTATTAAGAGGTGAAATGACTTGCCTCAAGAGATAGCAAGTTCCCTTCAATTGAGGTCTTCAATAAAAGCTTGATGGCCATTTCTTAGAGACCCAGGATTATAGCTTTAGAGCTGGGTGAGACCTCAAGGGTATCTAGTCAGACCTCTTTATTTTACAAATGAAGAAAATGAGGGAGATGAAGTATAAATAAGACAACTAGGATTTGAACTCAGGATGTGGGAAGAGGAGTTCTTCCTTGAGTACAAGTTGGACTAGATTACCTCTGAAGTCCATTACAACTCAGGGAAAGAGTATAATGAGTCAGAAGGACTATGGCAATGGTCCTTAGACCTAGGCAATGAAAAGAGGAAGCTATAGGAATTATGAAGGAATTCATAAATCATATATTTCAAATGACTATTTTGGGTTAAAATTAAATATGAACAATGATTGGCAAGAAAAGCTCAGGACACAAAAAAGGTTCCTTAAAATATGCTGGAGGAAAGATGAAGATGTCACTCCACAGCTCAAGACACTTGCAGCCAGCCTTTCGATTTCTCTATGTTATTATACCAACTCCTGATGTTGCTAATTAAAGTTCTTCAAAACTAACTTTAGCCTGCATCTTCAGGCATTTCATATTACTTCTTCAAACAAGTTTAAGTTCTAGTGACACTGTTTTACTGTTTCCTTTTTTTTGTGACATTAGATTTCTCATGCCTTTTTGCAGTCTATCTCATAACTAAAATACATTTTTGTTCATTTCCATCTCTTAGAATCTTTAGTTTCATTGATGGCTCAAGTAAGGTACCATCTCCTATTGGAAACCTTTCTTGGTCTCTTTAATTTTTAGCCATTTGTCCCTTTCTCAAATTACCTTGGACATTACCTGCAGTATGTAAAAATTTCATCCTTCAGAAGAAAGTTGATTTCTTAATATCGGTGATTTGTTTTTCTCCATTATTTTATTGCAGTCCCAGCACCTAAAACAGTAACTTGTGCACATTAGACAATATATGCCTTGGGGGGAAATAATTAAATGAATGAATCAAAGAAGTGATAGTAACAGTGTTTATTGTGGATGGGATGATGATGATAAAAGATGAAGAGAAGGCAGATATGATAAACTGTTATTTTGCTTCTGCCAAGGAGGATCATGTTCATGTTGAAAAGGCAAGGCCAAATATGAAATGGCTAATGGGGAGATGATATCCAAGATAAAGAGAGAAATAGCATGAAGGCATCCAGCTGCCCTAAATGAATATACGTCACTAGGATCAGATTAACCACATCCTCACATATTAAAAGGACAGGCAAAGGCTATTGCCAAAATCACCATCAATATCTTTGAAATATTTGAGAATAAGGACATGACTATATAGGAATAGAGAAGGGCAAATGAAGGCATCTCATCTTTTAAAGGAAGAGAACAATTACTAACAACTACAGACCAATAGTTTTTCTTAACTTTTAAAAAAATTACAATAATTTTTAAAGGAATAGTTGTTGGGTACCTGAAAAAAGAAAATGTTTATCACTGAGTCAGATTGACTCCATCAAAACCAGTTTCTGCCAGACTAATCTCATCCTTCTTTTTGACAGGGTCTCTGGAATAGAAGATAAAAGGAATATTATAAATATATTCACCCAAATGTTAGTAAAGCATTTAACAAAATCCAATCAGGTAGATTTGGAACAAGTATATTGACTCAACCTGAAGAGTAGTCATTAATGAGTCAAAGTCAATTTGGGAAGAAGAGGAAGTCTCCATTGTTCTGGCTCAGAGGATCTGTCCCTGGTGCTGTTTGATGGTTGTTTTACTTTTAAATACATGAGTTGGGTGAAGAAATAGGAGGGAACTTCATCTAATTTTACATGATAAGATGGAGAGAAAGAATTACCATATGGATGAGAGAATCAGGACCCTAAAAGATCAAGAGAGACTTAAACATTCAGCTGCATCTAATAAGATGAAATATAATAGGGATAAATGTAAATCCTTATAGTGGGGATCCAAAATCTATCACAGAAGTAATATGTGCTGTGGGAAAGAGGTATGCTTATATAACAGTTCATCTGAAAGTGAACTGATGGTTTTAATAAATTCCAACTTTAATTTGAGGCACCAGTGTGATATGGGATTATATTAATAATAATTTTAGCTAACATTTTGATGTTATTGGGTCATTTCAGTTGTGCCTGATTCTCTGTGACCCCTTTTGGGGTTTTCTTGGCAAAGATACTGGAGTAATTTGCCATTTTCATTTCCAGTTCATTTTAGGAATGAGAAATTGAGACAAATTGGGTTAAATAACTTGCCTAGGGTCACACAGCTAGGAAATGTCTGAGGCCAGTTTTGAACTGAGATCCTCCTGACTCCAGGGCTGTGACTTTCTCCATTTCAACATTTGCCTCTTATAGCTAACATTTATATAACTCCTTAAGGTTTGTAAAATTCTTAAAATATATGAATCGCTTGATTATCACCACAACCTTGGGAGGGAGATACTATTATTATTTCCATTTTTTCAGGAAGCTAAGTAATTTGTCTAGGATCACACAGCTAGTGTCGGAGCTAGAATTTGAACTCAGACTTTCCTTAGCACTCTACCCACTAAGATATCATAGCTCTTATTCTTAATCCAATTGAGAGAAGAGAAAATTGGGGAAGGGTGGCATAATACCCCACTTTAAGTCTTTAAGAGATTTTTATGTGGAAGTAGGATTAGAAGTTTGACAATATAGAGGACAACTAGAGGCAATGAGTCAATGTTATAAAGAGGCAAATTTCATAAGGAAAAACTTCCTAACCAATAGAGCTTCCCAAGCATGCAATGACATTTTTTTAATTAAAGCTTTTTTATTTGCAAAACATGGGTAATTTTTCAACATTGACCCTTGCAAAGCTTTCTGTTCCAAATTTTTCTCTCCTTCCCCCTACTCCTCCCCAAGATAGCAGGTAGTCTAATACATGTTAATTATGTTAAAATACTTGACAAATCGAATATATGCATACATATTTATACAGTTACCTTGCTGTACAAGAAAAATCTAATCTACAAGAAAAAAAACCTGAGAAGGAAAACAAAATGCAAGCAAACATCAACAGAAAGAATGAAAATACTATGTTATGGTCCACTCTCAGATCCCACAGGCCTCTCCCTGGGTGTATATGGCTTTCTTCATCACTCAACAATAGGAACTGGTTTGAAACATTTCATTGTTGAAAAGAGCCATGTCCATCAGAATTGATCATCATATAGTCTTGTTGTTGCCGTGTATAATGATCTTCTGGTTCTGCTCACTTCTCTCAGCATCAGTTCATGCAAGTCTCTCCAGGCCTCTCTGAAATCATCCTTCTGGTCGTTTCTTACAGAACAATAATATTCCATGACATTCATATACCATAATTTATTCAGCCATTTTCCAATTGATGGGCATCAACTCAGTTTCCAGTTCTTTGCCACTACAGAAAGGGCTTCCACAAACATCTGAGGGCAATGACTTTCTACTGAACATGCTGGGTTCCCCCTCATTGGAAGCCTCCAAACAAAAGCTGGTTGCCCAGTTAGGTATATGGTAGGAGTTTCTTATTTAGATGATACTTGGATCTCTGGGAACTCTTTCACCTGAGATTCTCTAATTCAGAATTTCCTTGATCCCTAAGCTGTATTATTCCATGGATAATTTTCAAATGCTTAGAAAGGAAAGCTGTGATAACTTGAATCAAGTGTGGGTGAACTAAGAACTAATCATCTTTATTAATCTTGTTTTCTTTCCTGACATGATCTCCAAGTTTTGCCATCATTGTCTTGCTACAGATATATAAAGTATATCTGGATTTTAGTAAGACATTTGATGAGTACTTTAATAAAAATCCATGGATAAGATGGAAAGTATGATTATATGCTCTGATAGATTCATAATTGATTAAATGCTCAGACTTAAAGACTATTCACTGATTAATGGACTAATGGCATCTTGAAAAGAAGTCACTAGTAATATGCCAATCCTTGGACTCTGTTCTTGGCTTGATCTTTTCAAAAATTTTTTTTATCAGTTACTTAGAATCATAAAATTTTAGAACTAGAAAGTATGTTGTGATCACCTGAATTGACCAAATTTTGTGAGACATTGTCAAGATGAAGTTTGTTTAGTGAAAGACAAAAAGGATCATTAAGTGATTCAAAGACATGTCACACAAGCAATGACTGAAGATTCTTGTGACATTTACTGTTATCATATGGCAATACAGCATGAAACATACATGGCATGGAGTAATGGATAGAGATATGACCTGGAATCCTGAAGATCTCAGTTCAAACCCTGCTTTTAGCATTCTGATTTTGGAAAAATTCTTAACCTGGAGCCAGGGTGGGGGAGAATGAGGGCTAGTGGACTTAAATAAGGAAAAAAAATAACAGCTTTATTTTCACTAACTCCTAACTGAATTTTTGTATTTCAGTTATGAACAATGGCAACAAAACATTCTGAGAAGGGGCCATAGGCTTCATTAGACTACCAAAATGATCCGTGCCACAAAAAAAGATTAAGAACCACTTCTTTAAGTCTAAAAGTTGCAAAGAAGGTGCCTACTTACAATCACAGAACGCATTTCTTCACCTGACTGTTCATTTTATTAGGGAAATCACAAATCCAGGCTCTAACCCTAAGCTTATATCTATCATGCAATTAAGTTCATGCTTCACAATGGCTATATTCAAATGATATACTAATATGTTGTGTTATAATTGGGTTTCATTCTACTCACTGAAGAAATGACCTCAGAAACCCATATATCAATTTCCTATTTGTCCTGTACATAGATTCTTTGTATATGTTTGCTTGTCCATTGTCTTTTCCATTAGAAAACTACTTGAGACAGGGGCTATTTTTTGGTCTTTCTTTCTTTCTTTCCCCACCACTTAGCATAGTACCTGAATCATATTAAGTGCTAATAATGTTTATTGACACTGTTTACACATTGTAGAGGTTCTATGGTTCATCGTCAGGTAGCAAGGCCTTTCCCTTGAGAATGGTTGTCTGTCTTGTTCCTAACATAACTGTTTTGCTAACACATAGGCCAGATGAGATACCTTTTCAGTATTATTCAAACCCTGCTATCCACTATTGTGGAAAGGTGGATGACTGGTAGCTGTGGAGAGCATGGCAAGGGCAAATCAGCTACAACTTTTAGAATCACAACCAAAGGATGGTCTATTCTGATCAGCTAAGATGTCAACGTTACTCTTATTTGTTTATGCAAAGAAAAAAATCCATTCTTCCATGAGTGTTATTGGTCCCTTTCCCAGCATTCTATTTCCATTCCAGCCCCCACTCAAATCCACTTATGTTGTTTGCTTGCTTTTCACAGGGGTGGGTAGAAGAGAGTGAGTGAGAGAGCCCAGTAAAGTGGGCTGCTCATTCTGAGGCCCATATATCTTTTTATTTCCCCAAGGGCAGCTGCCCAGACATGAATGCCATTAATTCTTTTTAGAAGCAGCTCTTTGAAGAGTGAGGACTTTGAAATGGGTGAGTTTTCCAACAGAGATTTCCAATCATCCTGTTTTCAGATTTGTTTTCATTGATTTTATTGATAAAAGAGCAGACCTTGTGAAAATGATGGGGTGACTTCATAAATCACTGTAGATTGAAGATGATAACCCATTTTCTTCGGCTGACCCAATTTCACCAACTTGCTTAAGCAAGAAATCCTCACTTTGCTCTCTCCCAGATACTGGCCTATTTTCATGGAGGGCATTTTTCCATGGCTAGGTAGATGATAGCTTTGCAGAAGAAAAAAGCCCTCTCTTGCTTTCAGAAAAGGAGAATAATGATAATTTGCCTCTTTGTGAGAGAGTTATATAATCATTTCCCACCTGTTGTGCCATAGGCTTCAAGGCACTCAACAGCAAAACAGCCTAGATGAGAAACGTCTTCAAGGAGTGGTAGGTCTTTGTAGGCTACTGAAGGATAATCCTTCAAATCTGTTAATTGGGGGAAAACAAAGGCAAAAAAAAGAGAGAAAGAGAGCAAAAGAAATTGGCATTAGCAGATGTTTCTCAGAATCTAGTGCTAATTGGATGAATTTAAAGGGGAAAAAAGATGTTTCATAAGAGGAAGCTGGAGGAGAAAGTTGTGCCCATCTGCCTATTCTCTTAGGACTTCAGGAAATGGCCCCTTTTCCCTCCCTTCTATAGGTCATTTTCAATTGCTAGAAGAGGAAGAAGTCTTGATAACAAGATTGTTGTTAATGTTGTCATTTGTCCTTCCTTATTGAAGAGGACCGAGGCATCAGGGAGGTGATGCCATAATATGCAAGGGAAATGGATTTGAGTGAGTGAGAGCATTTCTCCTCCAGAACCATTTGGATTTAGGATATAGATTAGGATGCCTGAAAATGACCATGGATGTAGTGGAAGACTTGGCCTTTTTAGGCTAAGGCTTTAACAGGGCTCAGTTTGATTGAGACAACTACCCATTCAATAATTAAGGCTAAATAAAAAAAAATGAGGCAAAGAATGTCCCTTTTTAGGAAGATGGAAATAGCATTTAGATTTAGATTTGCCCTGAAGGTCTTAAAGTTATTGGGGGGAGCTCAAGGCTTGGAAGGAGGGCTTCCTCTGGGGTTGGGCTAATAGAATCACACTGAAAACCTAAAACAAGACCTCTAACTTTGTGATAGGCCACAGGTCAACTTTCCAATATCCATTCCATTCCCTTCCTCTTTGAGAACTGGGTCTATGTTTTACTCATCTTTGCATCTCCCACAAGGCCTAGCTCTCAAATTATACTTTCTGGGCTTTATTGAATCAATTATTCCCTTATGTGCTTCTGTCTGGATGCCCAGATACATGACTGAAAAGTGTGGGGAGGAGGGAGAGTGAGCCCGAATAAGTAGTAGCAACAAGGAATTCGTCAGGGTGGAGTGAACATTAAGGGAAGAGGTGTGATTGGTAAGTGAGGGGGACAGAGAATATGAAAGGGAGTGAGGAAGATGTCAGCTCTCCCTTTTGGCCATGCGTGTCTCAGGGAGATGGCAGTAACAAGAGCTGTCTGGGTTGGCAGAGGGTACCAAGAGCAGAGGTATTTTCAGGGGAAAGCTCAACTTCAGTGAGTACCAGACTGGAGTAATATGGAAAGTGTAGAGACTCCATAATTAGGTGACGAATTCAAATCCCACTTTTGATCTGAATAGCCTTGGAAAAAACCACTCAGCCTCTCTGATGCTCAATATTCTCATATATAGAATGAGGAAACTGGACCAGACACTCTTTAAGGCTCTTTCTAGCTGTAGAGCAATGATCCTTTATAAAGGTTAACATGAATTTGGGTTTGACAGTGGAAAGAGCAACAGGATAGGGATGAATAGGGTCTGGGCTCAGTTTGCTAATGGGAAAGAAGTTCCAATGGTAGCCAGTGCCACTGGTAATGTTTTCTGCCCTCTGTTCCTTGCCAAGACTGTGTAACTCTCCAGTCCTAGTGGCAATTTGTATAGGTGGGGCTGGGGAGAGAAAAGGGCCTGATTGTTTCAGACCTCAGAAAGCATGATGCCAGGGGAGGATTGGATGTAGTTTGCTTCCCTCAGCAGTCAGGACAAAATCTAGGCTTCTCCAAGCTAATCCTGGTTCTAGGACTGACTCTAGCTGGGCAGAGATAAACATGATATAATATCAGTGAGCTGGAGGTTCAGCTCATTAGTAAAATCAGACTCTTGAAACAATCTAAGTGTGTGGAAGTCAGGGATTCTGTAAGGTGGAAAGGAGAAAGTAAGTAGGCTGAAGGACCCAAGGAAGCAATTGTGTAGAAACTATAAAAATCTCTATAAACCAATTATTGACTATTTTCATATAGTTTGAATGAGGATTGGGATTCTAAAGTAAAGTGCAACAACAGGCACCAATCTCCCTTATATGCCATTTATATTGTCAGGGGAAAGACCCTGCCGTACATAATTTGAGGTGGACCCCCGGTCACAGTTCTAGTGTTGGGAAGAAGGGAGGAGACCCAACTATCAGGACCCCAAATTTCTAGTCTAACTCTTGCATTCTACATTCACTGAGATGTGATTTGGGAACATTTCAACTCTACTGCAGAGCACAACTCCATTGCACTGGCCACTTTGTTCGAATGCCAAATGTACACTTGTCAAAAAGATTATTTTATAGAGAACTCACAGAGAGCAAGCATTTACAAGGTAGTCAGGAAAAGGATGCCCTCAAGGTCTCTCTTAAGAACTTTAGAATTGATTATAAGATATGGAAGACGCTGGCACAATACTGGCATGCCCTTATCAGAAAAGGGCTGTGCTTTAAGAGCAAAGCAGAATTGAACTAACTCAGAAGAAATGTGAGCTACATAAAATTAGAGAGCCCACTCCAAATTTTCAAAGGGACTATTTGTGCCTGATCCATGTGGGAGCACTCCGAGCTCACATTGGTCTGATCAACCACAACTGAACACATTCTGACTTGTCTCTAACATAGTGATGCCATTTTGGTCCTCTTAGAGAATGAATGACAATAACCAACCAACCAGTGCTTATCCTGATCAATTGCTTATGAGAGCACTGATAGGGCTGTGAAGTGAAGCGTCACAAAAAATAGTTCAAGAAAAAAGTGGGCAGAGAGAGAATGAAGCAAGGAAGCAAGCTTTACTGAGGAGAAATACAATGTGAAGGGGGTAAAAGACATAGGGCATAGGAAATATCTACTGGGTTACTGGGTGGAATTAGGTGCCCCATAAAAGGTAAAGCAGATTCGATTTTATAAAGTTCTACTGGGAAAGAGGGAGGGTAGAGACTAATCATGATCAAGGTTTAAGAACTGGGACTGACTCTCTTCAACAATAAAATGTTTCAAACTACTACCAAATGTTCAGTGAAGAAAGCCATATACACCCAGAGAGAGGGGATGTGAAACATGGACCACAACATAACATTTTCATGCTCTCGATTGATGTTTGCTTGCATTGTGTTTCCTTTCTCTGATTTTTCTTTCTTGTAGATACGATTTTTCTTGCACAACAATGATAAGTGTGGAAATATGTATACATATATTCGATTTGTCAAGTATTTTAACATAATTAACATGTAGTGGATTTCCTGCCATCTAGGGGAAGGGTGGGGACTAATTGGGGAAAATTTGTAACAGAAAGCTTTGTAAGGGTCAATGTTGAAGAATTACCAATACATATGTCTTGCAAATAAAATAAAAAATAATGAAAAAAAAAAGGAACTGGGACTGATTGATGCTGGAGAGAATATCTAGAGAATTGGTTCATCATTCAAACTCCTCACCATTGGGAGAAAGGGCTTTCTGCCATTATTGCAGGCTGACCTTTGACAGAGTTGATCAAGATATTTTAACATCCCCAGCATCTTCATTTGATCAGGGCAAGGAGACAGCTGAAGCTGTTACACGGGCTTTGTGAAATCTATAGATATTCCATGGTATTTGCTGGATTGGTATTTTGTTGATAACAGTGCTAGGAGATATAATATGATAACAATGATTCACATTTATATTACGCTTTCAATATTACAAAACCTTTATCCAATGTTAGTCCTGTGAGGCAGGGAGTACAAGTATTATTATGCTCATTTTAAAGATAAATAAACTAAGAATCAGAGGGCTTAATTAATTTGACAATAGTCATGATGACAGATCCAGGATATCAATCTAGTTCCAGTTCTCTTGATTCCAACTTAGATTCTATTTCGTGTGTGTGTGTGTGTGTGTGTGTGTGTGTGTGTGTGTTTTCCCATATATACTCACCTATACTTTTTTATGAAATCTTTTTATTTTCAAAATATATGCATAGATAATTTTCAACATTCACTCTTGAAAAACCTTATGTTCCAAATTTTTTTCCTCCCTTCTCCCCCACTTCTTCCCTTAGATGGCAAGTAATCCAATATATGTTAAACACGTACAATTCTTCTATACATATTTGGATTCTATTTCTACCACACTGTTTTTGTCCTGTCTGTAACACTTGCAACAAGCACTAACATCTCTGGGATCTACAAAGAATTGGGATAAGTTGGCTTAGAGTGGAAAACTGGCTTAACATTTCCCAAAAGGCACTGGCATTTTAAGTCCTCTCTAGATGCCTTCATTCTATTTGTGTCTGGTGGTTTAGCCAGAACTCACCTCAGTTTGGTCTCTCCTGAAAAAAGTTTAAATGAAATGCTTTCTGACAACCTGGAAGTAGGCAGAGAGAACTCCAAGTCCTAAGCCATTATAGTCCTTGAATCAAATTGATTATGAGGAAATGATATGGCAACAAAAACCAATAGATGAAAAGAAATGTCCTGGATAGAGAGGAAGATGAATGTAGTATGTTTCTCTATCTCAGATTGTCCCTGACAGAGGATGATAGTCTAATATCTCAGTATGAAGAGACTAATATGAGGCCATAAATCACCGATGGCACCTTTTCAAATAATAAAATAGTCTGTCTTTTGGATCGTAGATACCAAGTTAGGACAATGTGCTACTGAAAGAATGTCCTAATTGTCTCCAGATTGTCTGGACAGAATTATACCTGTTTGTATTTAATGGTCTAAGGAGGGTAAAAGAGGGAGGAGGCCAGCGAGGCATCCTTTATATAAATGTACTTCATTTCTAATCTAGTGTTTAGTTACTCAAACATTCAGGTAAGTCTAAGGAAAATGTGATTGTGTTTATCACTGGGTCACATTTTAACACTGTGGTGACATTGTGATTCTATCAGATGCTTGGAGTAGAAAATGGAGAAGGCCTTCTTCATTGCCAAGAGCTATTTATGACTAAAGATTTGTCATGATACAATTTTTTTATTATTAAAACTTTTTATTTGCAAAACATATGTATGGGTAATTCTTCAACATTGACCCTTACAAAGTTTTCTGTTAAAAATTTTTCCCCCCAACTCCCCACCCATCCCCGAGATGGCAGGATATCCACTACATGTTAATTATGTTAAAATACCTGACAAGTCGAATATACGTATACATATTTCCACACTTATCATTGTTGTGCAAGAAAAATTGTATCTACAAGAAAAAAATCTGAGAAAGAAAACACACAATGCAAGCAAACATCATTAGAGATCATGAAAATGTTACGTTGTGGTCCATATTTCATTTCCCTCTCTCTGGGTGTATATGGCTTTCTTCAGTGAACAATTGGAAGTGGTTTGAAACATTTCATTGTTGAAGAGAGCCATGTCCATCAGAATTGATCATCATATAGTCTTGTTGTTGCCATGAATAATGATCTCCTGGTTCTGCTCGTTTCACTCAGCATCAGTTCATGTAAGTCTCTCCAGGCCTTTCTGAAATCATCCTGCTGGTCGTTTCTTATAGAACAATAATATTCCATGACATTCATATACCATAATTTATTCAGCCACTCTCCAATTGATGGGCATCCATTCAGTTTCCAGTTTCTAGCCACTACAAAAAGGGCTGCCACAAACATTCTTGCACATGTGGGGCCCTTTCCTTCCTTTATTATTTCTCTGGGATATAAGCCCAATAGAAATACTGCTGGGTCAAAGGGTATGCACAGTTTGATAACTTTTTGAGTATAGCTCCAAATTACTCTCCAGAATGGCTGGGTCCATTCACAGTTCCTCCAACAGTGTACATGATATAATTTTTGAGACTTATATTGTATTCAAGGAGAGGGAAATTGTATTCAATCTTAATTTAATGAGAAAGATAGTTTGATTCACTAGATAGGTAATTGGTCTTAGATTGAGGAGGGTCTGAGTTCAAGTACTTCCTCTGACATATATTGGCTCTGTGACCCTGGGAAAGTAATTTAGCTGCTAGGACCCACACATATCTCTCTAAGACTCTAATTTATATAGAATGTATTGACCTGCACTGGTAGAAAAAGTTCTTCAGAGGGAGCTCCCTATTCCTCACAAATCCAATTTTTAAAAAAAGACAAAAAACCCCAAGGAAAACAAATACCATTTTATCCCTCATTATGTGTGTGTGTGTGTGTGTGTGTGTGTGGAGAGACACACACAGAGACAGTTGTAGATACACACACATGCACACTCATTTGTAAAACACTTTAAGCTTTATAAAATAATTCCTTCTCAGATTTTTTTTCTTTCTAGATCTGACTTTTCTTATTCAACAAGATAACTGAATAAATATGTATACATATATTGGATTTATCATATATTTTAACATAGTTAACATGTATTAGACCACCTGCCATATAGGGGAGGGGTGGGAGGAAGGAAGGAAAATTTGGAACAAAAAGTTTAGCAAGGGTCAATGTTGAAAAATTACCCATGCATATGTTTTACAAATAAAAAGCTTTAATAAAAAAAGATTTATAAAATAATCCTATGAAGTAGATTTGCTATGTACATATTTTATGTGCACCTCCTTTGAGTGAGAGTTAGGAAGGGATGACATAGCAGAAGAGTCAGTCAAGGAATACCTAGAATAGGTAGTTGTTGTCCTTCATACTCAAAGAAGTCCAAAATGACATCACTGTGGTGTCAATGTACAATGTCTCTGATTGTGGCTGATCAGAAGAATATGAAGTAGGAAGTCTTTACCACAGGTTGGGCACAAATAAGTAAATAGAGTGCCAAGGCTCAAAAAAAACTGGAGGTAGCCATTTAAAGAGTATATGGAATGAATTTTTAAACTTACCAGTAGACTATGACCTGTAGGGGTAGAGAATGGGGTAGAATTGATGGAACTAAGCTAACAAGAAAGTTATTTAGAAGAAGAGCCACTATGTTGATTGAGGAAGAACTGATTCCAACCAATCCAATCCAAGAAGCATTTATCAAGAGTTAACTATTATGTGCAGAACCTTATTCAAAAAAAAAAAAAAGGAAGCTAGTGCTTCTCAGAGGTGAAAATCCCAATATGATAATAGCCAGTGCAAAGGTAGGGAGGCAAGAGATGGGCTACCAAGTTAAAGGAACAGTAAGAAAACCAGTTTGGTTCAAATTGGATTAAGTGGAAAAATTATTTGTGAGGTACTTCAGAATTCTTGCTTCAAAGATGGCTAATGGCCAGAAATCCAAGGATCCTGCCCCAAGTGCCATAACATTTTCAGGGGCATATTGAGCATAAAACTAGGTAGATTTACTAATTTCAAGAGTGTCTCTATAAGTGCACTGACCAATTTAATTTATTTTGCCACTCTGAATATACTGGTCCTCTGTCATATATGTATTCTTCCCTTGTGAATAAATTGTTCTCAAGCTCACAAGAAGTCAAGTGTGTGCAGGAAAGAGGAGCCAGTGTTGGAGTCTGTACATCTATGGAAGTTTTGGGATACAGAGTGTAAAGCAAAAATTTTGACTTCTGATTACACATTTTAGGTGATCAGGTTATTGAATTCACCTCTTTCTGGCTGATGGGACTAGAGGCTCCTGAGACATCCAGTTTTGGAACTCAGTCCCTTTACCCTGGAGAAGAAGATGTATTACAAATCCTGGCTTTCCTCCCTACTGTCTCAGTGCCTCTGAATTATACCCTAATCTTTAAAAGGAGAAGGGTAGATGGGAAAGAGGTTTAGAGTTGGAAGCCTACCAACCTTGCTTTGTCTTCTGGCTCTCACAGCATCTCAGGCATAAAACTATTATCTTATGGAATTCAATCTCTGTTTGTAAAAAGTCATTGGCTAGATGAGCTCTAAGGTTCCTGTGCTCTTGACTTGAAATGAGGGAAATGGGGAGGGAAGTTTGGACTGGAGAATGGTACTTTGTCTCAGATTCCTCATCTGTAAAATGAAGATACAAATAAGACCCACTTCACAGGGTCTTATGTATGAAGACCAATTGAGTTAACAAATACTTTGCAAAGCATCATATACTAGTTGTTATTGTTTCCCTATAATAATCATAATTATTTCCCAGGATAATGCTTTCTCCCAGACCTCCTCCTAACTACCTGTCTTCATAGATTAATTTATTAGATTATCCTCCTTCTCCCATCCCATAACTCAATGTTCCTAAGCACCTATATTGGGGCCTCTTCTCTTTTCTTTCTACAACTTCTCTCCCTGAGTTATTTCTTCAGCTCCAATGAGTTCAACTATCATTTCTATGAAAGTGATTCCCAGATCTATTATCTAGACTTGGACGAGCTGTCCTGCATCATCAGTTGCCCACTTAATGTCTCCTTGGCACCTCAAACTCAACATTTCCAAAAGAAAATGAATTATCTTTGCTATAAATCTTCTTTTCTTCAATCTTTCTTCCTCCATGTTTCTATTGATGACAGCCCCAACCTCCTACTTACTCAGGCTAATGAATTTGATTCTTCACACTTCTCGACTCTGTTCCCCCTCTTATATCCAGTTGCCAAAGCTTTTCAATTCTATCTCCATGATACCTCTCACATCTATGACTTTTTCCTTCTATTCATATGGCCTCCAACCTAGTTCAAACCCTCATCACCTCTCATCTGGTATATTTGCAGTAGCCCTATAACTGACCACTGTGATTCCAATCTTCTTTCTCCTCTGAAATATCTCCCACATAATGGCCAAAAAGTATCTTCCTAAAACAGAGGTCTGACCATGTTATGCTTTCATTGGAAAACCTTCAGTGATTTCCCTTTGCTCCTAATATAAATAATGTTTCAGTCTGGCATCTAAGACACTCCACAACTTGCTTCCACCTATCTTTCTACCTTTATTTAATACTAATTCATTTCATGAACTCTATGTTCCAGGCACATCGGACTATTAGTTCTTCTCCAATCATCTCCGTCCTCCAAGCTTTTGCAAGAGCTATTCCTCATGCATGGAACATGGTCTCTTGTCTTTTCCTCTCCAGATCTGTGTTTGTCTTCCAGTCTGGCACACTTATACATCTCCTTGTGTGCATGTTGCATGCACTCCTTTCTTTATCCCACCCCCAGTGGAAGGGAAACTTTCTGAGAGGGAGGATTTTTTCATTGTGCATCTTTTATCCGTAGAATCTAGCACAGTGCTTTGCAGATTAGATAGTCTTAATTAAGGTTTGTAGAATCAAGTCACTTTTATTTATCTTTTGATTTAAAAGGGATTTGAAATACATTAATTTATCTGAACCTCAAAACAGTCCTGTTAGATAGGTAGTGGCTGAATCAGCATCCCCATTTTCCAAATGAAAAGCTAAAGATCAGACAACTTTTGCCTATATTCACACAAGACTTTTCTACAGTCACACTGCCAGTAAATGATAGAGATGGGACTCATGTTTGGGTCTTTTATCTTCAAGCCCAGTGTACCACACTCCTTGTCATACAGGGAAGTCATTACAGGTCAATATTTGTAATGCTTTCCTTAGTTAAAAGTGCTTCCCACTGCCATATTGCTGGTCAGGGCCCAAGTCCTACATCCACTTTTTAGCAGTGCTCCTTTGCCACCCTTCCCTAGAGATCCAGGCTACCACAGTCAATGACTCTGATCTTGTTTGCCATCCAGAAATAGCAGCTGTATTTGCTAGGACATGGGGCCCGATCACTGCTACTGCTGTTTCAAACTTTATAATGAAGTGGGGGGATGGGGATGGAATTTCATTTCTGCTCCACTGATTTACTTCTCCCTGATGCTTTCCTGATGGCAGTTTCCTGAAATACTCAAGAGCTTTGATGGATGGAGAGTGGAAAGGGGGGAGGAGGTATGAGTGGGCTGATTTAAATGGCTTGATTGGAGGAAGTAAAAAAATCTTGGTGTTGGGTGGACAGGTGAAGATCTGGGGTAATCAGGTGGCAATAAACGACTATTCATTTTGTCTTTCAAATCCAAGATGATCATTTCTGTGGCTGCCCTTTATTAAATAAAGCTTTGGATTACTCAAAAGAGATTTTGAGGGAAAATAGGCCCAGACAATAGGTGGTAAGTACAGGTACCAAAGTTCAGAATATCTGAGCTAGAAAGGGCATGAGAAACTATTTTGTTTAACCACCCCCACTTCCTTTTGCAGAAATGCAAACCAAGAAATTACTCAACCAATGTCACATAGCTGGTTAGTGGAACAGCTGGGGCTAGAATCCCGGTTTCCTGACACCCAGTCCAGGCATCCCAGTCACCACTTGGAGAGGAGGATCCAGCAAGAAGAGTTATGATAACAAAAAATTGATAGAATGTAGGCTCCCTGAAGAAAGGGACTATTTCATTATTTTTGTGTCTGTATTTCTGGAGCTGGCATTTTGTGTTTATTAATTGACATTGATGATAGTTCATCTCTGACAGCTTTCAATTCTTAAATTTATCTGGACATAATTTTTTAAATCACTTATCATTTTATCTTCCTTATAGTAGGTGAACTTATTTTCCCTTTCCTTGGTCTGTGTCCCAAGAATCAGTTTTCCTCCTCCCTACAGATCATCTGGGAACAGTTTGTCAGCAACACAAACAATATTTACCAAATAATTGTCCTTTTTCACACATATGTCTTAGGAGGGAAGACTTGTCACTCCAATATTGCAGGTATAGAAGCTGAGATGCTGAGAAGCATAGGTACCTCTTGAATTTGATTTTTAATTCTGCAAATACTCATCGGGGCAGGCTCCTAGGATGAGAGATTTGGTCCTGAAATGGAACACAGAATCAGTTAACTGCTCTCCTTTTACAGAAGAGGAAACCAAGGCCCATAAAAACTTAAATAAAATCATATAGATAGTAAATAAAACAATCAGGATTTGAATCCAGCTCCTTGACCCCCAAATCCAGGGCTCATAGTCTTCTATGAGGGGTGTCTAGATTACTCTGTCCTGAGGAGTCCAAGGAAAGAACAAAAGGAAAGGCAAGAAGTGTGTCTTCAGTAACCATTTTTTAAAATCTCCCTCCCATTATACCATAATCTCTGAGGGTGAATGGCTAAAGAGATGTGGAATCATGGCTCTCTGCATTTACTGAGGATAAACACTCTGGGAAAGCTGAAAAATCAACAAGCACTTATTTAAAATACCTACTATGCACCAGACACTGCTAGGCTTGGGATTACAAAGACAAAAAAAAAAAGAAGCAGTCCCTGTCCTCAAGAAATTTACTTTCTAATGGGAGAGATAAAGAAGTGGTTAAATAAGTTTTTAGAGTTCCTAAAAGTAAATACAAGGTAATTTGAGGTAGAGGAGATTAGGAACTTTGGGAAAGTCTGCATGTAACACCTGAGTTGAGATTTGAAAGGAGGAAAGAAATTGAGGTGGTCTGTGTCCCAAGAATCAGTTTTCCTCCTCCCTACAAATCATCTGGGAACTGTTTGTCAGCAACATGAACAGTATTGAGCTAACACCTTAATGAGGGGAAGCCATGGAAACAGATGGCAGCCCTCAATTAGCAATATTAGCAACAGTTTTTCACATTGTTTCCTTTCCACCTCCATTTAGTGTCCCAGGGAAAACATTCCATCATTTCATCCTCTTCCCTTCCTAGAATCCCCCAGACTGAATCTCGAGCTCATTAGAAAGCCCTGGCTCCCGTGTCTTTGGGACTTGTGCCAGCATCCTTTCTACTGAGGGTCCCAGGTGTAGAGGCTGTATGTGTATGTGTATGTGTTGAAATAGACTTATTAAATTAAACAAACATTTATTAGGTAACTACTATGTGCAAAGCTAGTGCTATTTGTTGTTTATACTTTGTTCTCTCTCTCTCTTTTCTTTTTGCTGAGGCAATTGAGGTTAAGTGACTTGCCCAGGGTCACACAACTAGGAAGAGTTAAGTATCCGAGGTCAGATTTGAACTCAGGTACTCCTGACTTCAGGGCTGGTGTTCTATCCACTGTGCCACCTAGCTGCCCTTTGTCCTTCATTCTTTAAGAGGACCGTGACATTAGGGAGGTGATGACATGTAAGTGAATTGGATTTAATGAGGGAGGGCTGTTCAAGGTCACCTGTCTCACTTTCTTCTCTGGAGTCATCTGGTCCAGCAACCAGACATAGATCAGGACAACTGGAGATGACTCTGGATGCAATGGAAGACCTTATATCTATTCTTAAATATGACATAATGCTAGATGCTGGGGATCCAAAGATAAATAGTGAAACAATTTCTGTCCTTATGGAATTTCCATTCTGCTCATACAATATAGGAGAGTGCTCTCCACTAACAGTAGAGATGAATCAGGGACAGTGGAGATGAGAATGGGAATGGCAAAAATCAGCAATGGAGTTGTGTGGGAATTAGCATGAAAGCTGATCCTTGAAGAAAGATGAGAGTATAAAAGACAGAGGTAAAAAAGCAGTGCGTTCCAAGCATGAAGGGAAAGCTTGTGCAAAGAGACAGAATGTTGAATATAAGAAACAATGAGACCAATTTAGCTAGAATGTGAAGAGGATGACTAGAAATAAGGTGAAATAAATGTAAGGATTTAAGTGGGAGTCAGAATGTGAGTGATCTTAAATGCCTCTCCAAGGAGTTTGTATTTTATTCTAGAGGGAGTCACTTAAAATATGGAACAGGAGAGTAACAGTTCTTCAGGGAAATCATTTTGAGAGGCAAATGAAGGACAAATCAGAAAGGGAGGACTCTGAAAGCTGAGAAAACAATTTTGGGCCATATGTATGAAAGGTAATGAAGTCCACTCAATCTGAAAGTTGGAAGAAACCTCAGAGATAATATCTCTTACAACCCATGTCTAACCAAATATTTCCTCAATAGCATCCCAATCCCAACTGCAATTATCTAGCCTCTCATGATAAAAAGGGGGAAACCATCATTTCCTGAAGTGGCACATTCTGGTATGGATTAGTTCTACTCATTAGGGAGTTTTTCCTGACATTCAGCCTCAATCTGCCTTTCTGTAAAATCCTTTCCATGTTCTTTTTTGCCCTTTAGAGCCAAGCAAACAAGTACAATCTCTTCCATATCACTAACCTTTGATTATTTAAAACCCCTATCATGTCACACTAGAAGTTGTCACTTTTTCTGTGACAAAGTCCCTAATCATCCCAGCATCCTGGTTGTCTTCTCCTGGATGTCCTCTAGCCTATATCTTTCTCAAAATACAACAATTCTGTCTGAATACACTATTTCAAATGTGAACTCATTAGGGAAAGGTACTGAGGAATTGTCACCTCCTTTCAGAAGACTATTTTTCTCTCGATAAGACTGAATTTGGGGGCTGATGTGTCATGCTTTTGACATTTCAAATTCGTCATTGTTCACAAAACCTAAATATTTTCTTCAGGAACATTTGTTTAGCCAAGTCCACTCATGTAAATTTCATTTTTTTTTCTGAAGGGCAAGAATAGAACACAGGTGTTTGTTGTCCCTATTTCATTTTGTCAGTTTTGGCCATGTTTCTAATCTGTCAGGGTTTTTGAATCCCAATTGTGTCACCTAAACCAACACATTAGTTATCCCTTTCATCATGGTGTCACATGCCCATTTGGTGAGCATATACCCCTGATGGTACTGCCCAGACCACTGATTAAAGCCATGAATAGCATAGTCAAAGGAAAATCCCTAGAACACTCTAATGGAAATCTTCCTTCAGCTTGATATTGACTCACTAATGACAACTTTTTGGGTTCAGTCATTCAACCACTTGAAGTCATCTAATTACTGCTATCTACCTCTTCTCTACCAGGAGAGCATGTAAAGCTTTCTCAAATGGCCACCTTTCAGTTTCTTCTCAACACAACCTCCCTCTATTCCCAACTAGCAGCACCAGTGTCTGTTCTGGTGAATATATTACTGAGAATATATACAATGTCAAGAGCTAAAGAAATTTATCTAAGATACCAAATATTTTTTTCCTTTTGGGACTGACATCAGAATGGCAGAAAATAGATATTATTCTACCTTGTCTTCCCTTTCCTTGATCTTTTTTCACTTATTAACTTCTGATGCCTTCTTCCACAAGTGTAGATATTTAGCACCCATCTCTTTTTGTCTTTGCCTGTCTACATTTTTTCTTCCTCTCTCTTTTAATCTAAGAGTTTATTGGGAGCTATTTTGAGGGGAGCTGACTAGAGAGGAATGTATCATCTTTATTACTTCTAATTAATTCATCAAATCCATCTGACAGCTAACAAAATATTAATTTATAGGGTTTGATCTATTGGGAAGGGGGCTAAGTCTAGAAGAATTGTATGACCCTTGACCTTAGGGAATTTATAATATGGAAAGAAAAATAAAAAAGTAACAGTTGATGACCCATTTCATTTCTACAGTGCTTTGCAATTATAAAGAGCTTTACATTAATAATTTAATTTCAATTAATCCCACACTAACCCTACAAGGTAAATAAAGCCTGCATTAATAACCTTATCTAACAGATGCAGAAATTGAGACTAAGAGATTTGCTCAAAATTAAGTCATTCAAGCAAAAAAGCATTTAATAAATATTAACTGTGTGCCAGGCACTGTGCTAAATGCTGGAGTTACAAAAATAAGCCTTAAGAAACACATTCTTCTGCAGTCACTCCCAAATAATATATTCTAATGGGGGAAGATAACACATGATAGGGAGTTAAAGGGGAAGAAGCAGGATGCTCCAGGTGAGACATAATGTCAAAGTTTAGAGAATAAAGAATAGTTAGTCCAGGTCTTTCTGAAAAAGGAAGATTCCAGGAAAAATACATTTAGGAGAAAAGAGGCCACAGGGACAGAGGGAGAATAAAGTTGGAACATGGTTACAAGAACAGCATGAAGCCTGGCTGGAGGCATAAAGAAAATTAGTGGTAAAGTTGAGACTTGGACATAAGTCTTCTGGCCCCTGCTACAATGCTTCCTCTGCTGCCTCTGTATAGGGAGAGGAAACACAGCAGTGTGCAGAGGGCTGGATATGGATTGAGACCTGGCTCCTATTGGTTCTTTCATTCTTAATCCATAAAATACAGACACCTAGCTTCAGTACCTAGCTCTCAGGCTTATTGTGAGGTTGAAATGAGATAATATAAGGAAAATATCTTAAATTTTAAAATTCAACATAAAATAGTAGTAGTTATATTATCATTGTTATTATTAACAACCACAGGTAGATCATAATCCTAAAATGAACATAATAATCAGCATAAATCAATACCAATACATAAACCAAATTCATAGGTGCTGCTGATTTGGGGAGTCATTAATTAGATAGAGCTAATCAGGAAAACATTCTTGTAAGCATTGTCTATATGTTTCATAATTTAGCCTCATGTCAATTAAATGGTTCATTAGTAATCAATTAGTCTCAGTTTCCTCATCTGTAAAGTTAGGGTGAGTAGATCAGATATCAGATGCAGTTCTAACATCCTCTAATCTATGAATCATAGGAAAAGGCAAAGAGATGGATATTGGCAGGGAATTTTTGAGGAAAGTAATGTTAGCTAGTTGGGAAGACCAGTCCATTTTGGAGTTAAGATGAATAAGAATGGCAAGGTTTATGTGGTAGTTCAAATTAGAAGAAATGAAGGTTGAAGAGGAGAGGAGGAGAAAGAAAGGCTCTGCCCATTGGGAGATGAAAAGATTGAGGGAGAAAAAAAGGAGCCAGGTGACTGAGTGAATTGTATGTTTGGTTTCTGCAGAGGATACCTGGGTCCTGGAGGGATAGGAGACGAAGGCAAATACTTCAACTGTACAGGTGGAGCAGCAGCATACATTGACAAGTGGATTCTGGGAGAAAATCATCTGTATCAATTCCCATCTTGCAAGGTAATTGTTAGAAATGTAGTCTACTGGGGAAATTTGATGCTAAGAGGATGAGATCCTCACTTGACTCTAAATATCTAAGTGCTTTGGGTTTGGAGTCAAAGGATATGAGTTCGAGACTTTACTCTGCAATTTATATCACTTTGGACAACTCAATTATTCTCTCAGGGCCTCCGACACTTCATCTAAAGTAAAGAGAACTGGAGTATATCATAGATCCTTAATTAGAGATCTTTGTACAGGTTTCTAAGGTTCTATAAATCTGAATGGGAAAAAAGTTACATTTAATTTTGTTATAATTGTTTTCCATTTTATTTTAATTGAATTATTTAAAAGGTGATTCTAAAAGGCTTCACTTGTCACTGACAAAGAGTTCCATCACATACAAACATACACACATACATTCACAAACACACAAGTTAAAAAGCCCTGGAGTAGCACTTAAAATCAAACTTTTAAGAACTCTTCCAATTCTCAGTTCTATGATCTTTCCCTATCTTCCAAATAAACACTAATCCAAATAAATGTAGGAAGATGGTTGTTTAGTAATTTGCAAGAATAAGAATTGAATCACAAGACATTAGCACTGGAAAACCATCTTATAAATTTCCATTCAAAGAAAGTGAAACAGAATTTATTATATCATTAATTAAGATGCCAGGTTTGGCATCTTAATATTAATAGAAAGAGAACTGGATTTAGAGTCTGTGAACTTAGGTTTATTTAAATCTCTGCTCTGTCACCACTTCACCTCACTGGGTCTCAGGTTCCTCACCTTTATTTTATTTTATTTTATTTTTTTATATTTTTTTATTTTAAGCTTTTTATTTGTATAACATATGTATGGGTAGTTCCCCAACCTTGATCTTTACAAAGCTTTCCAATACAAATTTTACCCCCAGTCCCCTCCCCTCCCCTAGATGGCAGGAAGTCCACTACATGTTAATAATGTTGAAATGCTTGAGAAGTTATGCAAGAGAAATCCTATCTACAAGAAAAAAAAAAGAATCAGAGAAAGGCAACACAATGCAAGCAAATGTCAATAGAGATCATGAAAATGTTACGTTGTGGTCCATATTTTATGTCCCTCTTTCTGGGTGTATATGGTTTTCTTCAGTGAACAACTGGAACTGGTTTAAGACAATTCTTTATTGCAGAGAGCCATGTCCATCAGAATTGATCATCATGTAATACTGTTGTTGCTGTGCATGATGATCTCCTGGTTCTGCTCGTTTCACTCAGCATCAGTTCATGCAAGTCCCTCCAGGCCTCTCTGAAATCGTCCTGCTGGTCGTTTCTTACAGAGCAATAATATTCCATAACATTCATATACCATAATTTATTCAGCCACTCTCCAATTGATGGGCATCCCTTCAGTTTCCAGTTTCTAGACACTACAAAAGGGGCTGCCACAAACATTCTTGAACATGTGGGTCTCTTTCCCTCCTCTAAGATCTCTTTGGGATATAGGCCCAGTAGAAACACTGCTGGGTCAAAGGGTATGCACAGTTTGACAACTTTTTGAGCATAGCTCCAAATTGCTCTCCAGAATGGTTGGATCCGTTCACAGTTCCACCAACAATGTATTAGTGTCCCAGCCCTCCCACATCCCCTCCAACATTCATCATTATCTTTTCCTGTCATTTTAGCCAATCTGACATGTGTGTAGTGGTATCTCAGAGTTGTCTTAATTTGCATTTCTCTGATCAATAGTGATTTGGAGCAACTTTTCATATGACTAGAGATGGTTTTAATTTCATCATCTGAAAATTGTCTGTTCATATCCCTTGACCACTTATCTATTGAAGAGTGGCTTGAATTCTTATCTAAATGAGACAATTCTCTATATATTTTAGAAATGAGGCCTTTATCAGAACCATTAAATGTAAAGATGATTTCCCAATTAGATGCTTCCCTCCTAATCTTGTCTGCATTTGTTTTGTTTGTACAGAAACTTTTTAACTTAATATAGTCAAAATTATCCATCTGGTGTTCAATTAGGAGTTCCAAGTCTTCTTTGGACATAAATTTGTTCCATCTCCACAGGTCTGAGAGATAAACTATATTATGTTCCTCTAACTTGCTTACAAAGTCCCTCTTTATATCTAGATCATAAACCCATTTAGATCTTATCTTGGTATGTGGTGTTAGGTATGGGTCAAGCCCTAATTTCTTCCACACTAGTTTCCAATTTTCCCAGCAGTTTTTGCCAAATAGAGAGCATTTACCCCAAAAGCTGGGGTCTTTGGGTTTTTCGAATACTAGATTGTTAAGGTTAATGCCTAGGTTGTCCTGATAACCTATCCTGTGCCACTGATCAACTGCTCTATTTCTTAGCCAGTACCAAACGGTTTTGATGACCGCTGCTTTATAATATAGTTTTAGATCTGGTACAGCAAGGCCACCTTCATCTGCCTTTTTTTTCATTAATCCCCTTGGAATCCTTGACCTTTTGTTCTTCCAAATGAACTTTGCTACTATTTTTTCTAGATCTGTAAAATAATTTCTTGGGAGTTTGATTGGTATGGCACTAAATAAGTAGATTAGTTTGGGTAGTATTGTCATTTTTATTATGTTCGCTCTGCCTACCCATGAGCACTTAATATTTTTCCAATTGATTAGGTCTGATTTTATTTGTGTGGAAAGTGTTTTGTAATTTAGTTCGTATAGTTTCTGACTTTTCCTTGGCAGATAGATTCCCAAATACTTTATCCTATCATCTGCTATTTGGAATGGAATTTCTTTTTGTATCTCTTGCTGCTGAACTTTGTTGGTAATATATAAAAATGCTGATGATTTATGTGGATTACTTTTGAATCCTGCAACTTTGCCAAAGTTGTGAATTGTTTCTAGTAGTTTTTTAGTTGAATCTCTAGGGTTCTCTAAGTATATCATCATGTCATCTGCAAAGAGTGATAATTTGGTTTCTTCATTACCTACTCTGATTCCTTTTATCTCTTTTTCTTCTCTTATTGCTAAAGCTAACATTTCTAATACAATATTAAATAGTAATGGTGACAGTGGGCTGCCTTGTTTCACTCCTGATCTTATTGGGAATGGTTTTAGTTTGTCTCCATTACATATGATGCTTACTTATGGTTTTAAATAGATGCTACTGATCATTTTAAGGAAAAGCCCATTTATTCCTATACTCTCTAGTGTTTTTAATAGGAAAGGGTGTTGGATTTTGTCAAAGGCTTTTTCTGCATCTATTGAGATAATCATATGGTTTTTGTTAGTTTGGTTATTAATATAATTAATTATGCTGATAGTTTTCCTAATATTGAACCAGCCCTACATCACTGGTATAAATCCTACTTGGTCATAGTGTACTATCCTGGGGATGACTTTCTGTAATCTCATTGCTAAAATCTTATTTAAAATTTTTGCATCAATATTCATTAGGGAAATTGGTCTATAGTTTTCTTTCTCTGTTTTTACCCTACCTGGTTTAGCTATTAGCACCATATCGGTCTCATAGAAGGATTCTGGCAGTATACCTTCTGTCCCTAATTTCTCAAATAGTTTGTGTACTATTGGAATCAATTGTTCTTTGAATGTTTGGTAGAATTCACATGTAAATCCATCTGGCCCTGGAGATTTTTTCTTAGGGAGTTGGTTAATGGCTTGTTCTATTTCTTTTTCTAATATGGGACTATTTAAATAATTTATATCCTCTTCTGTTAACCTCAGCAATCTATATTTTTGTAGATATTCCTCCATTTCATTCAGATTTTCAAACTTACTGGCATAAAGTTGGGCAAAGTAACTCCTAATTATTGCTTTAATTTCCTCTTCATTGGAGGAAAGTTCTCCCTTATCATTTTTGAGACTAACAATTTGATTTTCCTCTTTCCTTTTTCTTATCAAATTAACTAAAGGCTTATCTATTTTGTTGGTTTTTTCATAGAACCAACTCTTAGTTTTATTTATTAACTCAATAGTTTTCTTATTTTCGATCTTATTAATTTCTCCTTTTACTTTTAGAATTTCCAATTTGGTATTTAATTGAGGGTTTTTAATTTGTTCTTTTTCTAGTTTTTTTATAATAAGCCCAATTCATTGATCTTTTCTTTCTCTATTTTATGCAAGTAAGCATCTAGAGATGTAAAATTGCCCCTTAAAACCGCTTTGGCTGTATCCCACAAATTTTGGTATGTTGTCTCCTTATTGTCATTCTCCTGGATGAAATTATTGATTGTGTCTATGATTTGCTCTTTCACCCATTCATTCTTCAGGATTAGATTATTTAATTTCCAATTACCTTTTGGTTTATTTTCTCCTGGCCTTATATTGCATGTGATTTTTATTGCATCATGATCTGAAAAGGATGCATTTACTATTTCTGCCTTTCTGCATTTGATTTTAAGGTTTTTATGCCCTAATACATGGTCAATTTTTGTATAGGTTCCATGGATTGCTGAGAAAAAAGTAAACTCTCTACTGTCTCCATTCAACTTTCTCCATAGATCTATCATACCTAACTTTTCTAACAATTGGTTTATCTCCCTAGTTTCCTTTCTTGTTTATCTTGTAGTTTGATTTATCTAATTCTGAGAGAGCAAGGTTGAGATCCCCCACTAGTATCGTTTGGCTGTCTATTCCTTCTTGCATCTCTCTTAATTTCTCCCCTAGGAATTTGTGTGCTATTGCACTTGGTGCATATATATTTAGTATAGATATTGCTACATCATCTATGGTACCCTTTAATAAAATATAGTTTCCTTCCTTATCTCTTTTGATTAGATCTATCTTGGCTTTTACTTGATCTGAGATAAGGATTGCTACCCCTGCTTTTTTTTGTTCACCTGAAGCATAATATTTTCTGCTCCAGCCATTTACCTTCATACTATATGTGTCACTATGTTTTAAATGTGTTTCTTGTAGACAACATATTGTGGGATTCTGGTTTTTAATCCAGTCTGCTATCCGCTTCCGCTTTATGGGAGAGTTCATCCCATTCACATTCGCAGTTAGAATAACTAATTCTTTATTTCCTGCCATCTTATTTACCCAAGTTATGTTTTCCCCTTTCCTTTCCCCTTTCTCCCTTCCCCCCACTCAGTACTTTGCTTTTGATGACCCCTCCCCCAAACAATACTCCCCTTTCCTTTCCCCTTTCTCCCTTCCCCCTTCCTCAGTACTTTGCTTTTGATGACCCTCTCCCCCAAACAATACTCTACCCTTTAGATCCCCTCCCCCTGTTTTTACTCCTTTCCCCTGATTCTTCTATTTTCCCTTCTATTAGTTTGTCCCTTACTTTTCCTCCTTTCCCTCCCACTTCCCTCTAGCAACAGACAAGTTTCTATGTGAAATCAAATGTCTGATATACACTTTTAGAACCCAACCTGATGAGAGTAAGATTTACACAGTGCTCATCTCCCTCCCCTCTTTCTCTCAATTATATTAGGTTTTCTTTGCCTCTTCAAGTGATTTTACCTTGTTTTTACCTCCTTTTTTTTAGATCTTATTTTACCACTTTTTCCCTCTTTTCCCCAGTATGACAACCTTTTCCCCTCTAGTTCTCTTTTTCATATTATCAAAGTAATATTTAGTTAATTATACCCCCAAACTTTGAGTATCCCCCTAGTAAAAATAAAGTTCTCAAGAGTCCTTTCCTTTTTACCTTTTTATGCATCTCTTGAGTTCTGTGTTTGGGTGTCAAATTTTTTGTTCAGATCCGGTCTTTTCATTAGAAATAAGTGAAATTCACCCATATCATTGAATGACCATCTTCTTCCCTGGAGGATAATGCTCATTCTAGCTGGATAGGTTATTCTTGGCTGTAATCCAAGTTCCTTTGCCCTTCGGAATATCTGGTTCCAAGCCCTCCGATCCTTCAGTGTGGAAGCTGACAGATCCTGTGTGATTCTAATTATTGATCCTCGGTATTTGAATTGTTTCTTTCTAGCTGCTAGCAGAATCTGTTCTTTGGTGCTATAGTCCTGAAATTTAGCCACAATATTCCTTGGGGTCTTAATTTTGGGGTCTCTTTCAGGAGGTGATCGATGAATTCTTTCAATGGTGATTTTGCCCTTTGTTTCTACAATCTCAGGGCAGTTTTCTTTCAGGATTTCCTGGAAGATAGTGTTTAGATTCTTTTTTTCATCATGGCTTTCAGGAAGTCCAATAATCCTTATATTGTCTCTCCTAGATCTATTTTCTAAGTCAGTTGTTTTTCCTAGGAGATATTTCATATTTTCTTCTAATTTTTCATTTTTTTGTTTTTGTTTGACTGATTCTTCAAGTCTTAGTGAGTCAGTCACTTGCATTTGTTCAATTCTTATTTTTAAAGTGTTGTTTTCTTCAGTTATCTTTTTAAGCTCCTTTTGTAACTGGCCAATTTGTTCATTGCACTCTTTTTCCACTTCACTAATTTTATTTTTTAATAAATTGGTGTCTTTTTCATATCTCTTTTGCAGGGCATCATATCCTTCTTGCAAGATACTGTATCCTTCTTGCACTGATTTCAGTTTATTTTCCCATTTATCCTCCAGCTCTCTTTTGAGGTTCTTTATGCAGTCTTCCAGAAAGGCCTTTTGAAACGGGGACCAGTGATGGTCCTTGCTGTTTTTTTCTGGATTTTTGTCTAAAGAAACCTCTGTATCTGAGGTCGTTTCTTTGCCTTGATAAAAGCTGTCTATGGTGAGAGCTCTCTTTTGCTTCTTCATCATTTTTTTTTTTTTAGACAGAGTGGATATCTCTTTAAGGTAGGGGAAAAAAAAAAACTGCGGCTGAAGGCGCTTTGCCCTGGGGCACTTCGGCCAGTTGACTTAAGGTGCTGGGCTGGTGGGGGCTAGGACTAAGTCCGAATTACTCCTTAAACAAGGCAAGTCTGCCAGAACACCTGCCCCCAATCAGGGCAGAGTGTCCCGAGTGCCTCAGATAAACTCCAGGTGTTTGGAATTTGGAGTTTGGAGTTTGGAATTTCTTCCAGGATGAGCTGAGCTGAGTCCCACCCTCACTGCCGGCCTGCACAGGGGTCGTCTATTTATCTCTCTGTCCGAGTCCGACTAACCTGATATGAAGTTCTCCAGAGAGCCGTGCCTAAATATTTCTGAGTTCGTTGACTTGAAGATCAGTTCAGAGGCTTATTTTATTGTTGATTTGAGAGAAGATCGGAGGAGAGGCAGAAAGTCACCTTTTCACTCCGCCATCTTGGCTCCGCCCCCTCTATATTTCTTTCATTATAATACTACATTAGATTCAAAAATCTGTTGACTGCTTTAGCCAATAGTATGGATTGTGATTGTTACTTTTTCCTTGATTTCTTCTGTTTTTTGATAGATAAATAGTATATTTGTTTATTTAATACTTAATAAATAGGTAATTAAGTACTTTATCTCCTTTTATTTTTAGTAGTTGATTTTTTTTTTAAAAAATGTATATGTTTACAATCCAGCTGGGATTTAATGTATTATATAATTGTGCAGTGTTGAACTAACCTTATTTTTGCCATATTTCTAATCATTTCCCCAATAAAATTTGTCAAATAATGAATCCTTTTGCCTTTTTTGTTGTTTTTGGGGGGTTTTTTTATTAATCAAGCACTGATCATTTGCATTCTTGAGTTGAATGTCAGGCATGTCTATTACTTTCCATTTATCTCTTTTTCTATTTTTCACCAACCAAAGGCTATAGACATCATAGCCACTTTCTTTGAATAATTTAAATTGATTTTCAGAATGGTTGGCCCAATTCACAGCTCCAGTAATAAGACATAATCATTATCCCATACCCCCTTCAACATGGACTATTCTAATCTTTTGCTATCTTTGGCAATTTTCTGGTGTGTGAATTTAAACCTTTAGTTATTTTGATTTGTATTTCTCTTATTAGTTGTTTTCAGCACTCTTTCCTATGGTTAATAGTTTGCAATTTTTTGAAAACTTTTGGTTCCTATGATTAGACCATTTATCTATTGAGAAAATGACTTTGAGTTTTATACATTGATGTTTATTTCCTAAATATCCTGCATATCAGTCTGTTATCAGTAATGTTTGATAACAAAATGGAATCAATTGAGACATCCACACATGCAGTATATTATGTAGGTATTCATTTATGTGTTTGTGTATTTTGTTTTTCTCACTTAATTCATTCTATATATACAATGCATTTAACTGAATAACTAAAAAATTCTAAATATGTCATTTTTGTGATAATCATTCTATTATCACATTTATTGTCTAATAGTGTGTTGAAGGCCCCTACTAAATGTAATATGATGTTTACATCTGGGACAGAGGTCTTGCATTTGAGAGGATATAAAATAGTGTTTCCTATAGTCATACTTCCTAAAGATTGTCTGGGATTACTTGCCTATTACTTGTCTCTGCTTTTTTTAAAACTCGGAAATCCTACTGTTGGAAAAACTATTGTTTGAGTCATAAACTTCAAAATCAAATGTATAATCAGATTATGGAAAATGCATAGAAATATCAAGAAAATATATCAGCAATAAATACTATCTCATATCTCAAGCTTTGTCTAACTCCCTGGTTGGAGAGTTATAAGCCTGACTTTTTCTGGCCCTTCATCTCTAGAGCTGGACCAGGAAAGTGTAGACTCCAAAGGAATTATAGTTATTCATTCTATTTCTTAAGGAAGTAGGCAAATAAATCCAAACACAGGAAATAATCGAAGTGGATTAGGACCTACTTGTTCAATAGCATTCTCTACCTGGTTCACACGCTGCAGAATGACCAGCTGCTGCAACATTGTAGAACATCCACTGGGGGCCAGAGTCCAAGTTCTTTTAGAGTGGGAGTTGGGTATGCAGGACTTAGCTATTTGGGGTTTGGGTTACTATGATGTAATTGATGAAGACTGTCCCTTTAGTCCAGATGTCAGAATATTGACATATGAGAGCAGCTGAATTAGATGCTTCATTGGTGTTATTTTATAGCTTTACATAGATATTTTTTTATCATGTCCCAGAAACACAAATATAGAAGGGACCTCTTAAGCAATCCAATCATCTCTAAAATATCCCTGACTAATGGTCACCTGACTTTGTTTTAAGATCTTTTCCTTGTCCACCATAATTTAAAATATTCAACTAGGTTTTTCCCTCTTCTCTTTTTAAAATTAGTATGGAAGGGTATATTTTAAATATTATTAAGGGAATCTTAGTATTGACTCCTGTGTTGTTTTACTACAAGACTTTGGTAAGTTGAAGTATGAAAGGCTTTTTACCAACTGTCTCCTTCCCCTCCTTTTCCTTTTCTTTCTCCAACAGTAATACCAGGTTTGTCCCCCCAAGTTTAGATTTCAGCTTCTAGTTCAAGTACTATTTGGAAAATTGTCTTCAATCAATTTTCTTACTTCATGTTGTGATTTAGGCAAGATAGTTTTTTTGGTCCCATTCCTCATGTTCCTACAGATTTTAATGAGGGTAAACATTTATCTTCTATAGTCATTCTTATGAGGATTATCTTCATATACCACCTCCTGATTTATTAGTTTCATGGCCTTGAGCAAATCAGTTAATCTTATTTATCTTAGTTTCCTCAACTATAAAATAGTGATAATGTCTCCTGTCTCCCAGATTATTGTAAGAATCAAATAAGATAATATTTGTAAAGTTCTTAGCACCATGTAAAAGCTATATTATCATTGTTATTATTATTATTGCCATTGTTTATGATTGTAGATACAGAGTCTTCAATGTAAATCTATTATTTTACAGATGAGGACAACAAAGTTTACAAATTATCAGCTCAAAAAGAAAAATTGTTTGGGAAAAGGCAAACAAAAACATCCAACAAATTCTAAAAAGGTAATTTAACTATATCATTATTAACTACGAATGAATGGACAGATGTATGAAATTTTATTAAGTGCTTACTATGTACAAAGTTCTATGTTAAGGGCAAGAGATCTGAATAAAAAAGTGAGACAGCCCCTATTCAAGAAGTTCATATTCTAATAAGAGAAACAATAGATATGGGAGGTTTCAGCTACCAGTCAGATGGGGAAAATTGATGATCCATAATAAATAGTGGCAAAGCAGATCATAATGCTTCTTCTTTAATGTTATGCCCACTGATAAAATCAAATCAGTTTCTAATGTAAAACCATTGTTAGTGCCAAAAACTTTGGTGACAAGAACTTCCTTTTCTTTGTCTTCAGCAACTTTTTACAGAGAAAATAAAAATTGCCACTGACCAAAATACAGCACTAAAGCAAGGGAAATATTTTCTTACATATATATGAAAAGATATATGGATGCATGTATATTATACACATTCATATGCATACATATATACATGTATACACAGTCATATATGTGTATATAAATGTATGTATAGATCTCTTAGAGAAAAATAGAGATAGGTAATAAAGGTAGAATTAAGAACTAGGTATGTAGAGATCAATGACCTTTATTCCCTAGTTTGCCTTTTATTTTATCTCAAATTCATTTTTCTATTAAATCTAAAGACAATTTTGAGACTAAGGTTTTTGCTCAAATTAAATAAAAAGATATACTCAAAAATGAAAACTCTTAGCCTAGCTTTCCTGAGCAAGGTGTGGTTAAGCCTAGAAAAGTCATGCCTGAAGAGCTTATTGATGCTCTTATGAAGGAGAGGTTCTAAGCACTACATATTAGCATTTCAAAAATGAGAAAGCCAGCAGTTGACCCTGAGAAGATGAGTCCAGAAACTGGTAACAGAGAATAATGTCCAGTAGAGACTATGCACCCAGAAGCCACCAGGAAACTAGTAGAATCCTCACTGGTTATGATTGGAAATATAACACTATAGAATTACTTTCTGGATCATATGAGCAGGTTTGATTATGGAATGAAAGAGAATCTGTTAGTACCTGGGATACATCTTGTTTTTTGAGAACCACTTGTCTGATGGCATGGCCAAGAAAATCTATATTGACCAGGAGAGAGGAAAATGAAATAGAATCTGTGTTGGATTTAGTATAAATTTACTCTTCTCATTGAACTAGAATATTCAAGTTTGGTTATAACTAAGACAGTAAGTTTCTGATAGAATTTCATATGCATTTCTGCTGTAGTTTTCCAAAGCATCCCAACTCCAAAGTAGTCTCTTTTTTTTTCTACTAGAGAGAACATCATATTTTTACATATTTATGAACATCTTTCTTATGAACACTATTGGTCTGTTAACAAATGCTTAAACTTCAATTCTTCTATGAGATCTTCTATGAAGTTGATTGTCTCTATTCTACAGGCAGAAAGTGAGCCTTGGAGGAATAAATGGTCACATGGTAAGTTTTTGATACAAATAAGAACAGAATTTGGACCTCTGATGCATTATTTAATCAACCCATCCTTGTTTTACTATCCTAGATTCCTAAACAAGTCATTATTTGTAATATTTTGAAAATTCATGACTCATCTGGGCTCCTTAAAAGTTCTTAACTAAAGATTATTAAAAGATTTGGAAGTCAGGAAGTATAAATTGGATAAAGAAATTTCTAGTTCCTAACGGAAATTGTTTAGTCAGTTCTTTGTTCCTGACCTAAATCTGAGAAATTTTTAGTTCTATTATTCCCTTGCAGGAAATCTTGAAATATCCAAAGCATACCTACCATCAGTATCCTCAGGTTCTTTGATGGAGAGGGTAAAGTATGAAATTACTTAACTTCAGATTTCCTGAAATTAGCTTTTACTCTTAGAATTTCTCTTTGACTCAAAAAAAAAAAAAAAAACCCAAGATATATTGATTTACTAAACTACAAGTTAATCCAGAGATATGTTATGACTCAAACTTATTTTGTGTTTTTCTTTGAAGTTGAGATAATGGAACTAAGCCAAGGAATTAGAAGATGACTCTTATCTGTAAGATATCACATTGACCAGCCTTCATACTTTACGCCAGATTTTGATGGGGCTAAAAAACCACAAATCATGTTGAATTCTTGTCTGATGCAGCCAGTGAATGTCCTTTTCAGTCAGGAGTGTGCTGCTAGCTAACAACTGGCTCTCTGAAAAACTTGCCACATTTTAAAGTTAAATCTGCATTGGTAACATTTTCTCCATCACTTTCTTAAATCTCAATAATCCACAAAACAATAAACAAGACACTAGTTTATAGCATTTGCCAGTTTCCAAGGCATAAATATTTTCAAACTCACACTGACTCTGAGAGTCCTTTTAAGCTAGCTCCTGAGGCAGCAAGATGGTGCAGTTGATAATAGCACCAGCCCTGAAGTCAGGAAGACCTGAGCTCAAATCCAGCCTCAGGCACTTACCTCTTTCTAGATATGTGATCTTGGGCAAGTCACTTACCCCCAATTACCTCTTAAGAAGAAAAAATAAAAGAAAGATTTTTGGTTCAAAGTAGGATGATATCATAGAACTTTTTATGAATTTCCCTGATAAAGGATTTCAGGAAACCAGATACATTCCTAGCTCTGTTCCCCTTTTGTAATAAGTAAAAGACACTCCCCTCCCAGATTTATGTGTCTTGGTGGTTGTTTGTTGCCCTTTGTGTTCAAAGAGAACAAAATGGCATAACTATGTTAAAGTCAAGTTACAGTGTGTCCGAGTCTGGCTGATCAGAACAATACAAACTTGGAACATTTGGGGAGGATTCGCTAACTTTGCTCATCTTGCATTTCCTCTGAATTAGTTCAGTTCTTCTTTGCTCATATGAGAATGTCATGCTGGGTGGTCCTGTAATCAATCTATTCTAAAGTTCTGGGTTTTGTTTTTGTTTTTTTGCTGAAGTAATTGGGGTTAAGTGACTTGCCCAGGGTCACACAGCTAGGGAATGTTAAGTGTCTGAGACCAGATTTGAACTCAGGACCTCCTGACTTCAGGGCTGGTGTTCTATCCACTGTGCCACCTAGCTGCCCCTGAAGTGGCTTTTTTAGAAAACTTTTCTGCATCTGTTGATATGCTTACGTGGTTACTGAGGAACATATGCATGTATATATACACCTTTTATTTTGCATATATTCTATGAAATTTATTCATGTTATTTTTATTTATTTCTAATTTTATTACATTGCCTAAAATATAATGTGTAATTTCTGTCTTTTTGAACAAATATATGTTCAGTATTTATAAGAATTCAATATCCAGTTTAAAATAATGTACATCAACTACTTCTTTCATTTCATTATCCCTATAAATATGATATTTCTATCTTATTAAGCAGTTCAGACATATATTTTACTGGTTTTTTTTTACTAGATTTGTCATATTCTGATAATGGAATGCTGAAGTATTTTATATAATATGCTTTTGACAATTTTTTCTTGTATTGCAGCTAACCTTATATTTATGAATTTAGCTGTCAGAATATGTGTATTTTAAGAATTGCTGAATATTTGTTATTCATCTTTCCTTTCATCATTATATAATGCCCTTGTCATTCACCTTTGATGGTTTCTAGTTTGAATTTAGTATTAAAGATCTTACTATTGCTGCTATGCTTGTCTTTTTATAATATACAACTCCATATTTCATCCAACCTTTCACTTTTAGCTATTTATATAACTTTACATTAAATATGTTTCTTGTAAAAAACATATCAGTCAGTTTTGTTGTTTGTTTGTTTGTTTGTTTTTTGATCTGTTCTGTAACTCATTTCATTTAATGGGGGAGTCCTAACCATTCACACTTATTATTATAAATGTTAAATTTTATATGTCTTAATGAAACGGTATCAATACTAAACATATATGCACCAAGTGGTATAGCATCCAAATTCCTAGAGGAGAAACTAACAGAATTGCAAGGAGAAATAGACAGTAATACTATACTAGTGGGGGATCTCAACCTTGCTCTCTCAGAATTAGATAAATCAAATCACAAAATAAATAAGAAAGAAGTTAGGGAGGTTAACAAAAGGCTAGAAAAGTTAGGTATGATAGATCTCTGGAGGAAATTGAATGGGGATAGAAGGGAGTATACTTTTTTTTCAGGGGTTCATGTAACATACGAAAATTGATCATGTGTTAGGGCATAAAAACCTCAAAATCAAATGCAGAAAAGCAGAAATAGTAAATGCATCCTTCTCAGATCATGATGCAATAAAACTCACATGTAATATAAGGCCAGGAGAAAATAGACCACAAGTTAATTGGAAATTAAATAATCTTATCCTGAAGAATGAATGGGTGAAAGAGCAAATTATAGACACAATCGAAAATTTCATCCAGGAGAATGACAATAATGAGACAACATACCAAAATTTGTGGGACACGGCGAAAGTGGTTATAAGGGGTAATTTTATATCTCTAGATGCTTACTTGCATAAAACAGAGAAAGAGAAGATCAATGAACTGGGCTTACAATTAAAAAAGCTAGAAAAAGACCAAATTAAAAACCCTCAATTAAATACCAAATTGGAAATTCTGAAAATTGAAGGGGAGATCAATAAAATTGAAAATAAGAAAACTATTGAATAAATAAATTTGCTATGTCTTTTAATATTCATATTCAAATATGAAAATATTTGTTTTCTTCATTATACATGGAGAGTCTATTATATTATTTTATAGCTATTTAAGTTATTAAAACTAGATGATTAATAAAATTAAATTTCTGGATTTTAAAAATTTCTCTCTAGGATTCCTTAAAATTCTTTTTGCCATAATTTGAAATTATTAACTACTTTACTTTTTAACATCACCATTTTCATCATCAACAATAACAACCAGAAAAAATGTTGTGTTGTAAATACATTTCTAAATTTTATGTATGAAGAGAATTTTTATAGAAATATATAGACATTGAGTTCACAGTCTTAGAGATGGTGTTATAGTCTGTATGCATACCCAAGTCTATCCTATCTCTGAGTTCAAAGTTCCTTCCACTTACATTATTTTGCCTCTAAAACAAGATAAACAAATAGAATGACATTATTTTTGTTTTTTTTTTTGTTGTTGTTGTTTTGTTTTGTTTGTTTAACGGACTTAATTTTGCTAAGAATTTACTATGTAATGAAAAAATAGAATGATTCCAGACATGGCAGGGTAGTGGTGGTGAATGGGAATAAAGATGAGGAGGGGAGAGAAGACATTCTGTTAAAAGTACACACATAAGAAATGAAATGCCACCTGGAAGAAATAAGGTCAGTTTGATTGACTATATGAAAGGGACTTAGGTATGTATTAATGCTGGAAAGGTAAGTCAGAACCAGATTTTGAAGGGTTTTAATTGCCAAAAAGACTGATTAATATTTATGCCTACAGGTAATAAGGAGCCATTGGAGTTTATTGAGTAGGGAAGTGTCAAGTTCAGATCAGTGCTTTAAGAATATTACTTCGGGGGCAGCTAGGTAGCACAGTGGATAGAACAACAGCCCTGAAGTCAGGACGACCTGAATTCAAATCTGGTCTCAGACACTTAACATTCCCTAGCTGTGAGGGGCGGAGCCAAGATGGCAGAGTGAAAAGGTGACTTTCAGCCTCTCCTCCGATCTTCTCTCAAATCAACAATAAAATAAGCCTCTGAACTGATCTTCAAGTCAACGAACTCAGAAATATTTGGGCACGGCTCTCTGGAAAACTTCATATCAGGTTAGTCGGACTCAGACAGAGAGATAAATAGACGACAACTGTGCAGGCCGGAAGTGAGGGTG
>JAJPUD010003502.1:88974-123667 GCA_023553655.1 Myrmecobius fasciatus
AGAGGCAGAAAGTCACCTTTTCACTCCGCCATCTTGGCTCCGCCCCCCACCTTTATTTTATTAAAAAAAAAATTATTTGTTTGTTTTTGGCTAGGCAATTAGAGTTAAGTGACTTGTCCAAGGTCACATAGTAAGTGTTAAGTTCCCGAGGCCAGATTTGAACTCAAGCCCTTCCGACTTTAGCATCAGTCTTCTCTATACTGCCCCAGCTAGATGCTCCTCCTCATCTTTAAAATAAATAGGATGGGCTGAATGACCATTAATGTCTCTTTCAGCTCTTTCAATATATATAATCCTATGAAACATTTAATAATTAACGATAGAAGGAAGCTCAGATAGAGTAAGTCACTGAAGTTGAGAATACTTTAAAAATATCATCCAATACCAAGGGAGAGACACTTTATAATAATATTAGGTACTTAGAAAGGATGTTTCAGCCAAGGAATCACCAGAATGTTACATTTCATAGCAGTGCTGTTGATAAAGAACATGACATCAGGAGAGATGCCTAGATAGAATCCAGGGTACTGAAATGGAGAGCAGTGGTTCAAACACCCGAGTTTAGCACTGAGTTAACAAAAATGATTTAGTTAAAGTAGGAGGTTGCTAGATGGTAGATCTTCTCTCTTTCGTGGCCTTCTAGATGGACTCTTCTCAAATTTGTTTCCTCCTAGTCTATTGTCTTCCCATCTTAACCTCTCCAGCAGAACCCTGCTAGTATTCTGGAGTTTCTGTGATTTCTTTTCATTCTCTTGGCTCCTTCTTAATTTAGACAGTTTGTTTTAAGCAGTTTTAGTAATATATGTTAGCAATAAGTTTTCAAAACTGGATTAAGGATGTTAAATCTCAGGACATAGCTTCTTTGCTGGGGGTAGCTCTGGCAAACAGGTTGTCTCTAAGTATCTTGACACCTGGAATCCACCAATTGTCTTTGTACTGGTCTCCTTCCAGTTCCTCAGTTCACTTCTTTATTTAATCTATTGTTGCTAGATTCATTTGTCTAAAGTTCAATTCTGATCATAGTATCATAGAATTATTGATTTAGTACTGGAAGATTTAGAGATCACTGAACTTACTCCCCTCATTTTATTACTAAGAAAACCAAGATCCAAAGAGGTGAGTGACCTGCCCAAAACTTAATCTGAGGTAGAATTTAGTAGCCACTTAGTCTGAGGTGGAATTTATTAGCTACTTAGTCTGAGGTGGAATTCAAATCCAAGTCTTCCTTATCCGACATCCAGCACTTTCTCCAGTCAATCATGCTGCCTGTCTTAAACTTTTTTCCATTTGTGATTCCTTTTTGCCCTGAGAAATTTTTTGACAACTCCATCTCAAATATGAGCTGAAGTGTTTCTGTCAGTGTTAGTGTGTACATAGTGCAAAGTATTTAAATTTTGTGTTCAGAACCAAGGCTGCAGTGAAGAGGTGGAATGCAACATGGACAAATGCTATCAGAAACACTTTGGATTCATTATGCATTTAATTTTGAATTGATTTTTAGTTATTGCATCTAGAAACCTTTTTACTATTGTTAATTTTTTCTCAACTCCTACATTCAGTTATGTGACTCCATGTGGAGTTGTGACTCACTTTAAGAAGCTTTGCTCCAAATGACTGAATAAATTCCTATTGACTATAAAAGAAAATCCAAATTCTAGAGCCTGAAATTTAAGGCTTTTTTATTGTTTGGTTCCCCAAATACTTATCCAGTTGTATTTCCTCATAACAGGTAAGTCAGTTAACCTGTATGATCTTTGGTTTCTTCTTTTGTTAAATGGGGATAATAATAACCATAAAGCCTACTTCACAAGGTTGCTGTGAGGATTAGATGTGGTGGTATATGTACTTAGTAATAATAATAAGAGGTAACATTTGTATGGTATAGCATATACTATGTGTCACGTTCTGTGCTAAGTTCTTTATAATTTATTTATGATAAAATCTATAATATAAATAATTATAAATTATAATTATTATCCTCACAACAACCCTGGAAATTAGAGACTATTCTTATCCCCATTTGCCAGATGAGAAAGGGGAGGCAGACAGAAGTTGAATTGACTTATCCAGTAAGTGTTTAGTGTCTGAGGGAATGATCTGAGCAGGCAGTTAGTCATTAGCAGTTAGGAGATTTATAACTTCAGAGGTCCTTTCATCCGATCATTTAATTTTTTTTTTTGCTTTTTGCTGAGACAATTAGGGTTAAGTGACTTGCCCAGGGTCACACAGCTAGGGAATGTTAAGTGTCTGAGACCAGATTTGAACTCAGGTCCTCCTGACTTCAGGGCTGGTGCTCTATCCACTGCACCACCTAGCTGCCCCCCATCATTTAATTTTATAGTTAAGGAAACTGACACCATTTTAAAATAAGTGACTAATGCTATGTAGGATATAAAGTCAGAAAATTTGACGGTAGAGAGCAGCAGGGCATAGGATTCCCAGCAGAGAAATGGTATTATACAAGCAAAGACTTGGAGGAACCTCCTATGGGTGATGCTTTATGGACAGTATATAGACATGACTGGAGAGGAATGTGGCAGGAGTAATGGGGTATAATGCTGGAAAGGTCAAATGGGACCATATGGACAGGACTTTGAAAGTTAGGATGTAGAATATGAACCCTTGCCAGTTTCCACAGAAGCCCAATGAAGGAGTAGTTCTAGAAGAACTCCAGGATCAAGATCTCTTGATTCAGTATCATCAAGAGTGGGTCCTGAAGTTCAGCTCTGTTTACATTAATGTGCCAGTGGTGGCCATGTCAACTTCCTCCAACTGCCAACTTGCTTTTCTTCATCCTGGTTTATCTTAGGCCTAACTGGGCTAGCGGCTGTCCCTTCTGCTCAGGGCAGAAAGGTTATCATCCTCATTAGGCTCCTGCTGTGTTGAAAGCCTTTGTCAGAGGAAATGAGGAAACTGGGAATTGCTTTGGGAGGGCAGCTGCCTCCTCTGGTTAATGATTTGGGGGGAGACAGAGAGGGAAGCTTTTTGCTAATGGCATCACCAGTTTGTGTGTTCCTGGAGAAAGAAAGTGGAGCTGAAGGAAGCTTTCATTGAAAAGCCAATTCCTTTCCTGTCTCTGATGTGAATGGTTCCCTCCTGTGTTTCAGGAACTCTACAAGACAACACAGCCCTTTGATCCTGAGGGCATCTTGGGGACAATTAACTCCATCCTAATGGCTTTCTTTGGTCTTCAGGTAAGTGGAAAATAAATCTGATGATTGCATGAGAAGGTGGAACCTTGTGTATACCCATTGTAGTGGGAAGAGTAGTGAAGGCTCCGAAACTAAATTCACATCTTCATTCTCACTAGCAATGTGACTTCATACAAGGTAAGTTAATTCACCTCTTGGAAACTGTTTCCTCATCAAGCCAAGTTAATAAACATAGTAGGAACTAAATGTCCTCTTCTAAGCGTTTTGTTTTCTGTGGATTTAAAAATATCTGATTGCTGCTCTTTTCTTTCTCGCTTTTTTCATCTACTTACCAACTCACCCTTCCTTAAATAGAATTTTAGCCTCCCATTTAACAAATTCTCAAGACAAACAAAATAACACCTTGGCTACATCCAAAAGCTTTTTCTACAATCTAATCCCTTAGCTCTCTGTTAAGAGGTATGTGGTATGTTTCATGGGGCTTCTGATGATATGACCTAACAAACATGTATTAAGTGTATAGTATATATAGATTAAGGAGTCTAGATAAGATACAGCCCTCACAGAGTTTTCAATATAATACAGAGCAGACACCTATGCAAAGAACTATAATACATATAAGTATCTAATGTATAATTTTTGGACGTGGAAAATGCAGAAATTTGTTTTGCTTGACAATATATACTATTACAAGGATTTTTCCCCACCTGAAGGAATTGAGAGGGAGAAAAAAAATACTTGTTAAATAAAAAAAGTTGTTTTTTTTAAAATCTGGTATATAGAATAGAGAAACATAAAATAAAATTCTATTTGATATGGAGGGGATGGGGAGGAAGGTCATTACCAAAGGGATCAAGAAAGGCCTACTAGAGCAGTTGGCCTTTGAGCTAGAATTTAAAGTATCATTACAAAGCAAGCAAGTGAGAATCAAGAGAAAATGTTCCAGACATAAGAAAGAGTGGAAATAAAGGAATAAGGCAAAAAATATAGGAATTGAGTGGAGTCCATTTTTACTGGATCATAAGTTAAAGGGGTTAAGACTGGAGAGGTAAAGTAATACCAGATTATAAAAATCTTTGAATGCCAGTTAAAGTTGCTTGAAATTTATTCGGTAGTTAACAAGAAAGCCACTGAAGATTTTTGGTTAGACAAAGAGAAAGAAAGGTATTATGAACCAGGAGAATAGCATAAGTAAGTCTGAAGTCAAGAAAGAACACAGTGTATTCATAGAAAGGGATAGAAACTAGTGTAGCTGAAACATAGGCCATCATAATGGGGGCATAGTGGGAGACTTAAGTAGAAGTGGGAGAGTCTGACTGGGATGATGCAGGATTTCTAATGCCATAATAAGGAATTTGGATGTTACCCTGAAGACATCAGGGATTCATTTTAAATGATGAGTCGAAATTCACTCTAAAAGCACAGTCTAGGAGGAGCATATGTCCCTACCATATTGTATTCACAGATCTCTAGACTTCAATCCAGCCCAAAGGTGCAGTCGTTTTTATTGTGGGTAACTGTGGCCATGGTACTCAACAATCAGGATGTACTTGAGATATTTCTTTCCATGTACAAAAGGCCCAAATAGACGAATGGGGGAAGAATAGCAAACAAGGTGAGATCTATATCTAGATAACTAATGGTCCTCTAGAGAACACTCAAGAGCTAGTCTTCTCTACTCCTTCAGCATCAATGGAAAATTATTTGAGTACTCCAAATTCATCCAATAACTTCCCCACCAACTGCCAGGGAACTAAGATTTAGCCTCTGTTTCTCCCCAACAACCAAATTAAATGGTTCATAAAAGAGCTTTCTGGCATTCCTCTTTCCCCATTCCTTCCATCCACTATTCTGGTTCATGCAATCAAGCATTCTGTTATAATTGAAGATCTCCAGAAAATGTGACATCTTTCTCATCCAATTTTTCATCTTCTAGACTAGGAAGAGCAAAGGACCAAGTAAAATTTAAACCTGAGTCCTTGCTCCTTATCCCAGAGCCAAGATACTGACAGACCCCAAATTCCATGAAGAGAGTCCAAGATAATCCTTGCCATTACCAGTGTGATCAAGGAATGAGTGACAAAACCCAGGGTAAGAATTTATATCTCTTAACTACTTGCCCAGCATGATTCCCTCCTAGTTCATGAAGCATTCCTTCCCTTGACTCAAGACAAATATCCAACTGTGAGAGGAAATATGGCATAGTAGAAAGAGCACTTAGAAAGAGCATTGATTGGACTAGACCAATGGCTTTTAAACTTCTTTGATTGTCCACTCTGATCAGTTAAAAAAAATTGAGCGTACCCACAATTTTAAGTGACAATAGTTATTTAAAATACCTGTTTATTCATTTATGGTGCATACACATATAATTGTAGTAATAATCACAGACATTATAAAACTTAGACAAAGATAGGAATCTTAGAAGTGCAAATTAGAGATAAAGTGATATTTGGTCCTAGAGTCAATAGGAAGTTACTGGACTTTACAGAGCAGGGGAGTGATATGGTAAGACCTGAGTTTTAGGGAGTAAATGTGACGGACAAGAGTAGAAAGAGACCTGAGGCAGGGAGATTATCAGAAAGTTATTATTACAGTTTCAATGGGAAGTGATAAGAACCTGCATGAGTAGGGAGAAGGGGAATTATATAGAGATGGTGCTGGTAGAAATGGCAAGATTTGAAAACTGATTGCTTATGTGTGGGTTAGGGAGAATAAGGAATGAGAATGACACACAAAGCTAGTAAACCAGGATGACTGGAAGGAATAGTAATAGGGAAATTTGGAAGACAGATGGATTGGGGGAGGGGAGGAAAGACAAGATAATGAGACCATACTATCTGACACAACCAATCTATTTCTTCTCACCCTGAGAGACTCTGTCCTGTCTTAGATGAAAAGGGAGGAAGGGGTTCTTATTGACCAGTCACTGCCCCGAATTAGAGCACACCCACTAAGGGGCAAAAGTCTGCTGAGGCAAGAAGGTGATGGGAGGGCTGGATAGGGAGGTTAGCATTTTTCCTCCTGGCATCTGCACAAGTAATAATTATCTTAAGAGACTAAATCCTAACCCAGAAGGCAGTGTGTGGTCATCTTTTCAGTGGAGGGAGACAAAGGGCTGGACAAATGGAGATTAACAGTAGATATGGTTATATTAGATATAGATACCATAATTTGTTCCAGTGAGAAGGATAGGATTCATTCCAAATTCTAATTGGTAAATCATGTATCCCAATTTAAATCATAACTATAAAGTCCACTGGACTAGATGGTATAAAGCATGTGTACTAGTCTCAACTTTGTCATATTCAAGCCAAGTGGCCCCAGAAAAATCATTTGGTTTCTCTGAACCTCTTTTCCTCTCTTGAAAAAGGTGAGGAATAATGATTCCTGCTTTATGGAGTTACTGTACCATCAGTGAAAAGTTAGGTTCCTATTTTGTGCCAAGCAGTATGCGAGGCATTAGTTACAATCCATGTCATATGTGACAAATCTATGACCTAATATTCTACTGGAAGATACAGCATCTGTTTTTGATGGTTCTGGACCACTGTTCTATCAGTGTGGGAGAACTCCCAGTGAGCAAACTTCCTCTACTAATCCAGATTAGCAATAAATCTGAATAATAATTTAAAAGAGTTGCTTTAGGAACTGAGAGGTGAAATGATTTGTAAACAGTCGTATAATTAGTATATATCAGGGGAGCATACTAGACAAACAAAGCATTTATTAAGTGCTTACTATGTGCCAGGATCCAAGCTAAACAATGTGGATGCCTATAAAAACACAGTCCCTTCATTGAAGGAGTTAATAGTCTAATGGTGGAGGCAATTCATAAAAAGGACACAGAAAATGTCCCTAAGTGGGACTATGATAGGGGAAAGTAGCCGGGTTCTCCACTAGATAATGCAGGATTTGAACCCCAGTCTTCTTAAGCCCAAGGGACTCCTTTCTACATTGTTCTCATTGCCTCTTACAAGCAACTAAAAGATAATTTGAAGAGGGAGAAAATATTGACATAGGGTTAAGGATGGAGGGGAGATCAAAGAAAGCTTCTCACAGAGTGTACCTTGAAGAAAAGCAATGATGATAAGAGCTGAGGATGCAGAGGGAGGGGATTCCAAGCTTTGGGACATTTTACAAAGAATGCTGAATTCTAGGAGTAGCATATAGCCAATCTGCTTGGAAAATAGTGGGCATGAAGAAAAGTATAATGCAAAATAAGATACAGACTAATTGATTACCCTCTCAGGGAGAAGAGAGAGAAGAGAAGGAGGGGATAGAATATATGGCACTCAAAACTTTACAAAAAATGTTAAAAAATTGTTTTAACATATAATTGGGAGGGAAGAATAAATGTTACATTAAAAAATTAAGCCTGGAACATGGTTTTGCAAAGGTGAATGTTGAAAACAATCTTTGCCTGTATTTTGAAAATACAAAGCTATTGTCAACAATAAGTAAAAGTAGAAATATATTGCTATGAAGAAAAAAATAAGCCTGGAAAGGCAGAAGAAAGCTGACATTAAAGTCAATGGGTTGGATTTTTATCCTAAACCAATAGTGTATTTGAAAGTACTTTGTAAAATGCTCAAATGATATAATGTATATAAAGAGCTTTACAAACTCTAATGTTGGATATAAATGGATATAAAATTACCCTTTCTGTTTTCATTAGTAACAAATATAAAGGCTTACTATTATTCAAAAATAAAATGATACCAAAGCTGAGATTCAGTAACATCCTCTAGTTTGCACTTTCCTCCCATAAATATTCCTGTTCCTTATTTTAGAGGGTTTTAAATGCCAGACCTGTCATTCTCTACTAATGTAACTTTACCTTGGATAAATCAGTACACATCCTGTAACCTCAGTTACCTCATCTGTAAAATGAATAGTTGACCCAGACAGCCTCTAAATTCCCTTTTACCTCTAAATTTATAATCCCAAATTGTGGGGAAAGAATGAAATTATCTTTAAGCCACCCACATCCCTACCCCATCTTCTCCCTACTTGGGTTTATATACCTTTTGCCTTTCAATTCATAAGAAGTTTCCAGGAAACCTTCCTGGACTTCTTTAATTTTCCATGCTGATGGCAAGCAAGGAATTTGGAGAGAAAGAAGCTAAGTCTCTGGCATTGGTGTGATTTGTTTCTGTGAATAGTGATCAGGATGGCTGTACTTCAAACTTCAAATATACTTACTCTTCACCTCTGCCTCTCAGAATCATTTGTTCCATTCAAAACAAGTATTCTCTTTACAAGAAGCTTTTTTCCTTGTCCCCTCAACTGCAAGTATTCTCTCTTCCAAATAGATATGTGTATACAAGAACATATACATATATACATACACATACATATATAATTATGTACATTATATATTTTTATATGTGTAAATCTCATCTCTCTGGATAGAATGCAAGTTTCTGAAGGGCAGGACCTATTTTCCTTTTGTTTTTACATCCCCAGTATCTAGAATTATGCCTTCATAATGAGCAGTTAATACAGAATTGATTGATTGATGATATAACATGAAGAATGTCAGAAGAAGCTGGGTATGTTTATCCTGGAGACATGAAAACTTATGGGAAAAGTAATAGCTGTCCTAAAATATTTAAAGCACTGTCATTATGAAGAGAATGAACTTATTCTATGTCATCCCAGAAGGCAGAGCTAGAACTTACAGATGGATATTACAGGGAGATGGGGTTTTGTTTTAATAGAGAAATTGTACAATTTCAGAACTGGGAGAGTCCTTAGATCATCTTGCCCTACCAATTTTACAGATGAGGAAACTGAGTCCTGAAGAGATTAAGTAATTTGTATTGTTATACAGTGCCATAATTGAGACCAGAGCCCAGGTCTGTTTCTCTCTCTCCTCTTAGATCAATGTTCTTTCTACTCAATCATGCTTCACAAAGAGCTTTCTGACCACTGATGTTGGGCAAGAACAGCATAATCTTATCTATTTGGTAGTTAGATTCCTAATTTGTTTAATAATGAGATGCCCATTCAATTCAATTCAACAAGCATTTATTAATTACTGACTTTTTGCCAGATTTCACACTTGGTCCTGGGTACACAAAGACACAAGTAAAAACAGTCCCTGTCTTGGAGTTTACATTGTACAGGGAGGAAATCAACCTGAAGGCAAATAAGAAGACAAACTGTATACAAATAAGGGGAAGAGCTAGAAAAGGGAAACAGTAGTTTGTAAGGCAAGAAACCTTTACTTTTTGGTGTGTTGCAAACCCCTTTGGCACTCTGGTAAGGCCTAGGGACCCCTTCTTGGAATCATGTTTTTAATGTATAAAATACAAAGGATTGCAAAAGAATCCACTTATATAGAAATATGGTTATCAAAATATATCTCCTTTTTAAAACTCAAGTTCAAAAATTCTGAGTTAAGAACCCCAAGTGTGAAGGATGGATCACATAGGTGTGTGACATAAGTTTATTGGAGGGGGAAGGCTCTCTGTGGAGTCAGACCTTAAACTAATTTATCTTCGAATTCCTGCCCAACTCTGAGATTCCAACTTCTTTATCTGTTTTTGTGGTGGTTGTTGTATTTTTGCTGAGGCAATTGAGGCTAAGTGACTTGCCCAAACTTACATAGCCAAGAAGTGTTAAGTGTCTGAGGTGAGATTTGAACTCAGATCCTTCTGACTTCAGGGCTGGTGCTCTATCCACTACACCAACTAGCTGCTCTTTGTTTATCTGTTTTGACAGTTGTAGTTCTGAGTTTTATGGCTTGGTTGGTTGGCCCCTTCCATGAAATGGCATTCTGTTGAAGTTGGCTATCCATTATTTACTGCTTCAATTGGCAAGACTGAGGTGATTAAGACTTTCTAGACCTCATCAAAGCTATTCTCTATTCTCTATGAGGCATTGGGTTACCTGCACCAGCAAGGTCAAGTTTTGAACTCTGAGGATATAGAGAGAAAGGCAATCTGGATTGAGGTGGTCTCATAATCAAAAATCTCTTAAGGGGATTTTTTCATCTGACAGAGGGTGGGAAGTATACAGAGGATATCTTGGAACAGATGGCTATTCCAAGGTTCCCTTCCACAGTTTGTGGAATATTAGGATCTTTGCTGATTTATTTAGGCAGCAGCTAACCCCATGATTTTCTACTTCTTCCCCACTTCCAAATCCAGCACTTTTCTAAAATTCTCATATTTTACAAAACATCCTGCTTATTGCTCAGAATGAACTAAGGCCTTATTCTCTTCCTTCATATAATTAAGAGACTCTCTAAGAAGGTAGAGGGGCCTAAATTAGTCAAAAGAGATGTCAACAGCAGTAAGAGCCTCTTAGAACCACCATCAACCTCTAGAAGGTTAGAGGTGGACAAGACTTCATTTCCCTTGACTATAAAATAAAGGGGTTGGATTAAATTAAAAAGTCCTTTGACACTGGACTCTGTAAATGACTTGAATGTATAGAAGATGGCTTTGCCTCCAGATAGTCACAAGTCCCCTGGACTATGACAGGAAGAAGGTAACTAGTTCAGGTTGTTTCTAGTGGCACTGGTCCTGCCGTTTCACAAAGAAGACACTCCATTTCTCAGCCCCAGGCATTTTCTCTGGCTAAACTCTATGCCTAGAATGCCCTCCCTTCTTAAATCTGCCTACTTACTTCCATGGCTTTTTTAAAAATCTTAACTAAAATCCATTTTTTTTCCAGGAAGCCTTTCCTAATGACTCAGTTTTAGTGCTTTTATTCTTTTAATTATTTCTTATTTCTTATATACATATACACATATATAGAGAAAAACACAAAGAGAGTCAGATGGAGAGAGAGACATATAGAGAGATGGGAAGAGAGAGAGAGAGAGAGAGAGAGAGAGAGAGAGAGAGAGAGAGAGAGAGAGAGAGAGAGAGAGAGAGAGAGAGAGATTGCATTTTTAATTATTTGTTTGCTTGTTGTCTCCCTGATTAGAGCTCCCTGAGGGGAGAGACTGCTTTCTGCATCTTTTTGTATTCCCAGTGTTTTTAGTCAGAAGTCTTCCCTTCCTTTGGTCACAGTCCAAGGGACTTTTGACTATCTTCTGCCTATTCAGGTTGGCTCTGAACTAAAGGTGATAAGTGCAAGCCCAGTGAAGGGAAGGCAAGTGTCACAGGATCAGGGGCCAGATGTCAGGGTCATTGTTACCTTTGGTGATCCTGAAAAAAAATCCTATCTTCTCACATTTTATGTGAAATGCCTTGGAAAAGCCAAATTTCCATGACAGACATTTTAAATGCCATTTTAATGATGTTCGTTTCTAAATATCACAACTTTTCTAACTATACCCTCCTCCCCTCATCAAAATATTCCCTTGAAACAAAGAAAAAAAGTTAAGCAAAGCCAACTGAGAGTACAATCATGTGTGTCCCTGCTGCTTCTCTCTAAACAAGGAGAGACAGACTTCCTTTCTCTTCTATGGGAGAGACAAGACAGGTCATTTCCCTTATGTAGCACATGACCTTGTTTTGTTTTTGCCCAATATGTTTAAAATGGAATCATTAGGTAAACAGAAGAAATCTCCCAGAGCAGAATTCACATCTAAGACCAGAATTTTCGTTCAAGGAGCAAGGATTGCAAATAATGCTGAATTTCCCATTAGCAACTTTTCTCCAGGGACACCATAGGAATGTATGAAGGCTCATCTGTGACATGGAACTCAAAGGGGGAGATAGTAACTGGGGCTCTCCTTTGAGAGCTCATTAGACAGTCTCAATCATCACCATTCTAGGCTTTAATCTTCAGCCCTTGAAAGGGATTGTTACTCATTTACCAGATACCCACCTGCTTAGAAGCTTTCTAGGCTGCCAGATTAAAGCTGTTCCCAGTTACTTCACAGATCCAGGGATTAATTCTTTGCTATCATAACAAAACACATTACTTAAAATGTTTGTTAGATTAGATTTAAATTGTTTCTCCAAAATAAAACTAGAATCTGAGCACCCTGAAGACCTAGGAGCACCACTTTACCAAGAGTCAACAGAAAGGTTGGCCACATAGGAGGAAGGGGGAAAGTGCCATATGGACCTTAGTATCTGAACCAAAGCACTCCAGATATAAGAGTGGAATCTGCAGGTCTTAATAAGACAATGTGGAGTATCGTCTTTGGAGTCTGTTAAACTTGATTGTAAGTCTGTTAATGTATTAGCTGTGAGATCAAAGCAGGTCACTTACAACCTCAAGGCTATTATCTTACAGTCCAGTGGTCAGTGTGATTTAATAAAGAAATTCTTCATACTATTGAAAAATATAGATTTGGATCCCCCCCCCCCCAAATCCTCTATATTTTACTGATTTCCAGTCCAACACTTCTATACCAAGAGATGCGTGACTTGCTGCACCAGTTTTCTGAAGTCATGACCCAACAAACATGTATTAAATATGTATTATATGTGGAATGAGGAGTTTAGATAAGATACAATTTCTGCCCTCACAGAATTTCCAATCTAGTATAAAACTAGTTTCTTAGGTATCTTTTCTATTACCCATAAGATATGGGTTAGAAGTGTGGGACAATGCCTTTTTTTGGCTATTTGGCCACATTCTTGGAACTTTAAATTCAGACCCTTCCATTCTAATAATTTCACCTTTATTCCCTTGAAAGAACTCTTAATGACTAATCTAATCAGAACCTTAAAATTCCGGTTTTTGTTTGTTTGTTTTGCTGAGGCAATTAGGGTTGAGTGACTTGCTCAGGATCACATAACTAGGAAGTGTTAAGTGTATGAGATCAGATTTGAATTCAAGTCCTCCTGATTTCAGGGTTAGTGCTCTATTCACTGTGTCACCTAGCTGCCCCCAAATTCCATTTTTCTTGTTGCATCTATATTGCAGACAGACCTCACTTGGTCTGTAAAGTCTAAACTTGGATCTGACACTGGATATTCAGTCAGTTCCTATTGTGGTGAACTTTGGGTGCCATTTTGATTTTTCCCCCTTTCCCTTAATTCTCCTCTCCAGTTGGTTGGCAAGTTCAGTTATTTTGATTCCTACGTTACAACACCACCTACATTTTTCTCCATGTTATCTATTCTTGCCACCACCATCCTTAGTACAGCTTTCATTGGTACCTTTCAAATCCAGAATATGAACTCCTTAAAAGCAAGTCCTTTGTTGTTATCTTTATATTTCCAATGCCCAACATAGTATATGTACCTAGTAAATGCTTCTTGAATTTAATTGATTTAAATGGCCTAATTGTCCTGCTTCCAGGGTATGTTGGATCCAGTTTTAACCCTTTATCACAAGAGCCCAGAGTTAAAATTTTAGTGTGAGCATTTACAATTTGGAAATTATCAAAATTACAAATCAAGGTTAGATTTATTGTTTTCTTGATTTAGTAGATTTAAGGAAGTGTTAACAACACATATTAAATTTAAAAGTGGCCCCTTTGTTTATCTCTCCCCAAAGAGATGGTTGTTGAATATATACCAATATACTCTCTATCTACCTCCACTTTCTTTTCCCTTCCGAGTCACCCTATATCCAAGTCTTCTTTACTCACAGATCTGATGTTATCATCCTTCTGATCAAAACAATTTAAAGGTTACCTATCGTATATAAACCCAGTTCCTTATATTGACATTCAATACCCTTCCACAACTTTACCTTTCAGATTGTATAATCATAGAGTCAGAGCTGGACATTAGAAGCCATCTAGTCCACACCCATCATTTTACAGATAAGGAATCTGAATGTCAAGGAAGATAGCTTGCCCTAGGTCACACAGTGTCTTGCTCAAGGTCATTGAATAATGGTGGCAAGTCAAAACTAAGTTGTATACATACATCTCAAACTTCCAGTTCTTCATCCATCTCCTAACAAAATCTTTTCCCATTATTCCTGAAATTTTATCTCCTTACCCCCATCTCTATTTGTTGAAATGCTACCTATCTACCATTCAAGATTTGGCTCAAATCTCTCATAAAGACTTTTCTGATTAATGAATAATGATGGAAAAGCATCACAGGACAGTAGAAAGTATATTGGCTTTGGAGTCCAGCTCTAGATTTATGAGTCTGCTTAAGGGACTTTGGATAAATAAACTTGTTTTTCTGGTCTTTAGGTAAGGAATCATTATATGGAGAGACTACTGTCTCCAGAGTAAGAGGATCTTGGTTCAAATCTCACTCCAGGTTCTCAGTACCCTTGTGACTTTGGGCAAAAAACTTAACATCATTGGGACTTAGTTTCTTCATCTGTAAAATAAAGGGGGGTTGGATTCCATGGCTTCTGGTGACCCTTCCATTTGTAGGTCTAAGTTCCTATTTCCTTTCTCCTTAAGATCCCAATTGTAACTTAATTTTCATTTTTTTTGTGTGCAGATGACTGTTTTGTACCACAATTATTTATGTTGTCACAGCACTTTCTAAGCTATGAACTCTGTGAGGTCAAAGACTATATTCCTTCTCTGCACATTTCTTTCCACTACCTCCTCCCCTGTGCCTAGCAGAACTCTTCACATTTTAGTGAATGTTTAATAAAAGGACATAGAATAAAATTATCAAATCCCCAAAAGTGCCTAGCCCAGAGTTGATGTTCATATACCCTCAATCTATATTGGTTGATGGATTAAGTGAAAGCACTTTGAGAAGTATCTACATTTTAAAAAGTGTAGCCAGCAATTATCCAGACTTTTTGCACAAACTCTTCAAAATACATCAAAGAATGTTATTTTGACCCATTGGTCTATACCAGGGAAGGCTGCTTGTGTTAAATCTCTTGGGGCATCCATCTCTTCTGTCCTCAGAGAAAATCTGGCATGTGACTCCTATCAGCATTTTATTTAACAGCTGTGCTCCTGAAAAGTGGCTTGTCAGTCAAATATTTGCAAACTATATTCACTTTTTTCCCATTTAACACAGATTCTGAGGTATTTTATTTTCATTTCTGTTGCCACAGTTTCTAACATTTTACACTTTAGTTTTTTGTTTCTCTGCCTTCAAATCCCCATTTGTGGTTGGTAAACAAAGGCATAAATATGCTACAAAACTTTCCATCATTTTGAAGAAGTAATTGCCCCTTGAGTTTTACCCTTTGTAAATTAAGTTTAAGATTGGGTTTGCATGAAGTATAGTCTAGATCCTTGAAGACTGTATGAGTGCGGGTTAAATTCAAAAGAGTTCTGGAACATCAGTAAGAACTTTTAATAGGGGTTCAACAATAAAACTTTGACTTTGGAAGACCAGCTTAGCTCAGTTTATTATCAGATAAATGGATACCAGAACATGATTTTTTTTTCTTCCAAAGCAGTTCGTAAATTACTATTGCTAGCAGATTCTTAATCTTTTATTGTCTCATGGACCATTTGGAAGCCTGGTAAAACCTATGAACCCTGTCACAGAATCACATTTTTCTAATTTAATTTATTTTATTTTCCCTCAATTACATATAAAAATAATTTGTAAATGTTTTTAAGTTTTGAGTTTCAAATTCTATCCCTCTCTTCTGCTCTCCCTTCACCCCTTCCCAAGATGGTTAGCAATCAGATATAGATTCTATATATGCAATTATGTAAAACATTTCCTTATTAGTTATTTTTACAAGAATATTCCAATAAAAGAAAAAGAGTGAAAGTGAAAATAGCATACTTTAGTCAGTATACAAACAATATCAGTTCTTTATCTGGAGGTGGATAGTAGGCTTCATCATCTGTCCTTTGGGATACTCTTTGATCATTGTATTGCTGAGAATAGCTAAGTCATTCATAGTTCATTGTTCAATATTGCTGTTACTATGTACATTGTTACCCTTATTCTGTTGACTTCACTTTGAATCAGTTCATGTAAATCTTTCTGGGTTTTTCTGAAATGATCCTGCTTGTCATTTATTATAGCACAATAATATTCCATCACAATCATATTCTATCTCTTATTTAGCCATTCCCATTTTATGGGCATCCCTTCAATTTCCAACAGAATATTATTTTTAAATGCATGAAATAAAATGACAAAGGATTACAAAGGAAACTTGATTGTATTAGTGGGAAAAGGTGTAATTATTTTTTCCCTATCCAAGTTCATGAATTTCTGGAAATATACCCTTGTTAAGAAACACTATTATAAAAATGTGTGAATGCATTGATGGAAGGAGAATGTATACCGATGAAATTATAACCTTGACACCCTAGAATTTGGGACTGAATCTTATAGGATGATAGAATTAGGGATAAGGACTGAACCTATAATTTTTTCATAGAGGAAACCTGTAGGCAAGGAAACTCCTTCTCCCAATGCAGTTCTCTTTAACTTAATATAATAAAGAATTACCTAGTTCTTGGAGAGGTTAAGAAAATTTCACTCACCTGTTTTTAAGACTATTTCTCTACTCTCTTCACCACACTGCTTCTCTGATGGCAAAATCAAGTTATCTGACAGAATATTATAGAAATACATGTTAAAGTCCTTCACCTGGATTCAAAAAACAAACTTCCTAAGCACAAAATGAAGAGAAGTAAAGCTAGATGGAGTACTTGAAAAGTGGCCATTAAATTGTGAGCTCCTTGAGGATAAGGATAGCTTTTATCTCTCTTTATATCAGAATTTAGCATGGTGGTAGGAATATAGTAGGCACTTAATAAATGATTATGGATTTAACTTGATTGGGAGAGTTAAAGGCTTTGAAACTAGGTCATAGCTAAGAACTGGGTCTATTTAACCTAGAGAAGATTTAGGGGAGACAAGATAATTATCTTTAAATATGTGAAAGATTGTCATGCAGGAGAGGGGTTAGATTATTTTCAATGGAAATTGCAGGAAAGCAGATTTTGATTTAATTTAAAAAACAATTTTTAGTAATTAGAATTGCCTCAAAGTGTATTAAAAGTTACAATAATCCCTAGACATTCCTAGGACCCCTTATTAAACTTAAACACTCAAATGGATCTCTAATCTCATCAACATGATTATTCCTTCCATTGCACATTGTATTGTGTCTGTGTTTGTCTATCTTATGAGACTCTTGCTTGTGTTCTTCCTAAGGTGGTCCATCCAACATTCTGAGGGCCTTGCTCCTTTTTCTTGCCATTGCACAAATAGCAGTAGAACACATGGGTTATTCGTTTCGTTGTTGTTTAGTCATTTCCATTGGATCTGATGCTTTGTGATAGCATTTGGGGTTTATTTGGCAAAGACGATGGAGTGGTTTGCATTTCCTTCTTTAACTCATTTGACAGAAGAGGAAACCAAAGCAAGCAGAATTAAGTGACCCACCTAGGGTCACACAGCTAGTATGTGTTTGAGGCTGGATTTGAACTCGTCTTCCTAATTTCAGATCTAGTGCTTTATCCATTACACCATATAGCTGCCCCAAGAGCTAGAGATTATCTGTTAGTTAGTCGTCATCATCATCATCTTATAACTAGCATTTGATAGAGCTTAAGGTTCGAAAAGCACTTTACAAGGATTGTATGAACAACAATCCAGCAAGATGAGTGCCATTATTATCCTCATCCAGGGTCACTAAGTGTCTGAAGTGGTTATCCTCTCAGTTATTTCAAGGCCTTTCAAATCAAGAAACATTAATTGTCTACAATGTATATTAAATACTTTTAGTATTTCATTTACATGATTAATTTATTTAATTAATCAATTTTTAAAATTAATTTAATTGGTATTAGGTACTTTTAATATTTAATATGCCAGAGAAGAATTAGCATGGTCAGATGTCGACCTTGAATTCCTTGGCATATGAGGCTGCCAGAGGACAATGGTGTTGAATTTGTGAGCTTAGCAGCTAGCTTGGCATCTTTAAATAAATCCCCGGGAGCATAAATGTATTGGATCTTTGGATCCTATTTATTTTGATAATTTGGAGTGGTGGACAGAGCTCTGCACTTTGAATCAGGATGACCTGAATTCAGATATTGCCTCTGAACCTTAATAATTATGTGACCCTGGAGGAAATGCTTAATTTGCCTGATCCTCAGTTTCCCCATCTGTAAAATGGGGGCATAGACTCAATGATTTCTATGGCAACTTCCAATTCTACCTCTGTATTTGGAACATTATTTTAGGCCTTTAAAAGTACCACTTTCTGAGACTGTGCTCTGCATCTGCTTTTTGGCAAAAGGTCCTCCTTGGTTTGTCAACCTTTATTTCCTCATGGCAAAAAAAGCAACCAAAGCCAAACTGAAGGCATTTACTAAATAGTGATAAAGTCAAAAGAATCCTGAAAGCAATGATGATAAACTTCTGTACTCCCAGGAAGCTCAGAGATATTCATTTTGAATTCTCATCAGCTACAAATGACATTAGTGCCTAATGCCCTTTGCAAAAGTATGGCAGCAGATAAGGAGTCTGGCATAAGCTTTGCTTAACTCATTTACGTCCATTCTGAATGGCTAAAAGCATACTTCATCTCAGAGATCGCTCCTTAATTCCATGAGAGTTCTTGGCTGAGCCCCCAAGGACAGAGAACTCCAATGGCAAGGGCTGCATGTGGCAGGGTCATGGTCCCAGTTTCTGATGAGCTAGAGGTTTACAAAATTCAAATGAGAGGGGAGATAAATTTGGGTGGGGATGCCAATGAAAATGATGCTATTATATTACTGCCCTATAGAATCATTGAGCAGGTAGGGACTTCTCAGATTAGTGTAGCTCCTTTCTTTGATAGATGTGGAAAGTAACACTCAGAGAGGCTATGTCACTAGTAAAAAGCCCCACAGCAGTCAGTGCAGCTTCATAGGGGAAGGATGCTTTATTATATTTGGAAAAGTGATTTACTTAGAAGTATGTTAACTGGGCTAAGAATAGAAAGGTATCCTTCTCAGAGACTTAGGACAATCCATTTATTGTGGCATTTGGGCAACTTGGAAGTCTATTCCTGAACAGTATATTTAGGAAATTTTATTAATTTAATACCTTTATATATATTTTATTCTTACAACCCTGAAACAGGTAGGATAGGTACTATTAATCCTGGGCCACCAATTACCCTGGAAAGCAGTGTATTATAGTAGAATTGCACCTAGAAGCAGAAAGGCTAAAGTCCAGTGCAAAAAAAGTGTCACTTCTTATCTGTAAGTCTTGATTTTCTCATCTATAAGATAAAAATTTTAAGGGAGGCTAGGTGATGCAGTGGATGGAGTCCCAGGCCTAGAGTCAAGAAGATCTGATTTCTAATCTAACTTCAGATGCTTATTAGCTGTGTGACCCTGGGCAACTCACTTTACCCTATTTGCCTCAATTTCTCCATTTGTAAAATGAGTTGAGGAAGTAAATGACATTCCAGTATCTTTGCCCAAAGAAACCCTGAATGGAGTCACAAAGATTCAGACATGAGCAGAAAACAACTGGATAATAACATATTAGTTAAAGAGCTGACTTTGGAATGATGAAGATCTGTGTGTACAAGTCCTCCATCTGACATATACAGGCTTTGTGATCTTGAACACCCCACTGAACACCCTATTCATGCCCAAGCCAAGATTCTTGACCTGCACTGGCAGAGGTAATCTCAACCTAAGAGTTTCTTTATCTTGGTAAAAATCACAGAGCTGATCTTCTAGATGGATATCATTATATTCATGCAAATAGAATATACTGTGACTTGTCCAAAGTGTCACAGTGAATTAGTCATGGGAGCTGAGGTCAGAATCCAAGTTTCCTTATGTTTAAGCTTTTGCCTTTTCCATTGGGCTGCACTGCTTCCAATTATGTTGTTATTCAATTCTCTCAGTTGTGCTCAGTTCTTTGTGGCTCCATTTGGCATTTCCTTAGCAAATATATTGGAATAGTTTGCCATTTCCTTCTGGCTCCTTTTAGGGATGAAGAAACTGAGATAAATAGGGTTAAGTGACTTGCCCAGGATCTCAAAACTGTCTGAGGACTTCAGTCTTGGTGTTCTATCTACTGTGTCACCTAGCTGCCCATACTTCCAATTATGAAAAGGGAATTCCCTAAGACTCGAAGAGCACTAGAGGCTGAAGCAAATATAAAACTGGTACACTTGGAAATTTTCCTTTTTTCAATTTTTAAAAAAATGCCAAACTTAACAAATACCAAATAATATGCACATTTCCATATACACTGTGCAAAAGGAGAAGATTATATAAGAAACTTCAAATTTCTGTTATTTGTGGTTTGCTTTTCTTTTTAATCTTTACAAATTCTTATTGCTATTATTTTATTTAATAAAATTATGATGAATTCTTAATATAATTGTATTTTTAAAGTATGATAATTTGAATATGTAATGCTCAAACTTTTTGTGCTTATCTGATTTCTTATAGTCTCTCTTCATTTTTTTTTAATTTTTAGGAAACACATCCCTAACATCTCCTCATCTTCTCTCATCTCCTCACTCCCACTAGAAACAAAAAAAAAAGTATAAACCCTTGTAAGATATCTACATAGTCAAGCAAAACAAATTCTCACACATTGGTCTTGTCATATATATGTATATGTATATATGTATATATATATTATGAAATTTTAGTTCATCACCTCTCTATCAGGAGGTTATATACCAGGTTTCAATATCGGTCCTCTGAAATCACAAAGTTTTTAAGTCTTTCAAGGTTGTTTTTCTTGACAATGTTGCTGTTCTATAAATTGTTCTCCTGGTTCTACTCACACATCGTTCTATATCAGTTCATGTGAGACTACCAAGGTTTCTTGGAAACTGTCCTTTTAATCATTTTTATGGCACAATAACATTCCATTACACCCATATACCCACAATTTGTTCATCTTTTCCCAATTGATGGACACCCTTTAATCCTTAGTTCTTTGCAATTACAAAAAGCTACTACAAATTGGTCATTTTCCTCTTTCTTTGATTGCTTTGGGTTATAGTCCTAGTAGTTACATTGGTAGGTCAAAGGGTATGCACACTTTATTGACTTTTGAGGCATATTTCCATCTGCTTTCCAGGATGGCTATACTAATTTACAGCTTCATCAACAATGCCTGTTTTTCCTACAGCCTCTCCACCCCTACCATTGACTTTTGTCTTCATTTGTTATCTTTACTAATCTGATAGGTAGAATATGAGTTAATTTAATTCATGTGTCTCTATTGGTAATGTAGTAATTTTTCATATTTTTGTCAATAGCCTGGATTTTCCTTTGAAAAACATTTGTGGCTAAATATTATTTTTTTCAATTAACTAGTATTTATTTTGTCTCTATCTTTCTCTTCTCCCTTAAAAATAAAGAGAAATAAAATTCATATCAAGAGTACTCCGGGCAGCTGAATTTACAAGGATAGTTCATTGAAATAGAAAGTGAGTAGATTATAGTCTGAACAGAACTTTGTCTCTATACCCTGGATCCTTCGCTCATGGACAGTAAACAATTTAGGATATCTCACTCATCTTTCCTGTCTTGTTTGGCCAAGAGTGGACTTTTTGTTATATACTGTGAGTGCAAGAATTTCCAGCTATAGTTTTGATGGAGAGAAACTTCTTGGTAGCTGCAAGGGGCAACAAGCTCTAGGGAAAGTTTCCTAAAATAGGAAAGTCTGAGCATGCTTGTCAACTGAAGAGAAGTAACCAGAAAAAAAAGGAAGATACAGAAATTGTCAGAAAGAAATCAAAGATGACAATCACATGGTGTGGCAGAGAGAGGCATGGGCCTAGACTCAAGGAAACCTGGACTCAGATTCTTCCTCGAATATTAGCTATGTGACTCTGGGCAAGTTACTTAATTATCATGAGCCTCAGTTTCCCCAACTGTAAAATGGGAATAATAGTACTTGCCTCATAGGCTATTATGAGGAACAAATGAGATGTATGACTGTTTTGCAAACCTTAAAGTTCTTTATGAGAATAAATTCTTATTTTTATTAAAACACAGTCCTGTAGAAGGCAAGAAGAGATGACATCATAAACTAGGCAGAAACATTAGCCTAAGGGAGGAATAGTGGTATTTCTCCTGTAACTATAGAGATAAACTTGGAAGTAATGCAGAGGAGCACTGGGGAGTTATGAGCCCTTACCAAATAGCCCCCATTTTCTTGGGTCAGCATGGAAAGTGTCAAAAGTGCTGGGAAAGAACCTGGATTTGATTCCTGGTTCTTTCACTCACAACCTATATGACCTTGGTCAAATTATCACACCACCTTGATCCTCAGTTTCTTCTTCTGTAAAATGAGGGGAATAAAGTTAGATGATCTCTAAGATCCCTTCCAGCCCTAAACCCATGACTGTGATTTTCTTAGGAAAGTAGGAGGCTAAGTCATGTTGGGAGCTGAAAGGCTGAAGAAAGAAGAAAAGATTTGGACCAATTGTGTCTAGAATTACAGAAGAAATCAGTAAGAGGAGACTAGCAGACCAAATATTGCCAAGTAGTAGTTAGTTCTCACCTGAAGATTTGGAGTATTTGACAGCCCCAAAGAAGTGCTCCCACAGACCCAAATCCAATCATCTTCTCCCTGGTGTATCCATGAACTTTTCTAACTCAGTTGTGAGGAAAACTATGGAATCACGATAAAAAACCAGATGTCTCCTTTGGGGACTGGGCAGATGGGAATGGAGGATTTAATGAACCACAGAGGCATTGGTTTTTGTTTGGTTAAATCTATAGTGGTGTTTTTAGATGTCTATTGGAAAACATTCAAAGGTTCTCTGCCTGGAGCAGCTCTTGCCTCTCATCACCCAGCCAAGGCCTCCTTTCTTAGCCAAGTCATAACACCTAGAGCTCTGAACGTCTACTGGCAGAGGGTATAAGGTGTGACATTTCCTGGTTGAGACAGCCTGAGGCTGATTAAGTGAAGGTTAGACAATGGAGGGCCTCTCCCCTTACTCTGCCCTATTTCAGGAAAGTGTGACTAGACCTAGATGGGGTAAATAGATACCCAAAGCTCTAAGGAGGGACAGGGTGACTCAGTAGGTAACACATGCAAACTGGAGAAACTGATATATGCTGTATTATCTGGTAATAGGATTTGTGTATGTGTGTGTATGTATGTATATGTGTATATATATGTATGTATATATATATATATATATTAATTTATATATTTTTAAATTTATACACACACATATTGGATCATTAGAGACTACCTAATATAAAACCCTCATTTTAGAAATGAGGAAACCAAGTTTCAGAGGGTTAAACTACCGTTTATAGTACTTTAAGGTTTGAAAGATGTTTTATGTATTATCTCATTTAATCTTCTCAGCAACCCTATGAGGCAGTTGTTATGATTTTTTAAAAAAATTTAATAATACTTTTTCATTTTTCCAAATGCATGCAAAGATAGTTTTCAGCATTCACCTTAGCAAAATCTTGTGTTCCAATTTCCCCCTCCCTCCCACCTTCTTCCCAAGATAGCAAGCAAACTGACATAAATATGTGCAGTTCTAAACATATTTCCATTTTCTTCATGCCATGCTAGAAAAATCAAAAGAGGAAAAATACAAACAAAAAAGAAAAAAAAAACAAGCAAGCAAACAACAACAAAGGTGAAAACACCATGCTTTGATCCACATTCAGTTCTCTCTTTGGATACTGATAATTCTTTATATCACAAGTCTGTTGGAATTGCCATGAATCATCTCATTGTTGAAAAGAAAGAGCTAAGTCCATCACTGTTGATCATCACATAATCTTGTTGCTTTGTATAATGTTCTGTTGGTTCTAGTCACTTCACTAAATCTTTTCGGGCTTTTCTGAAATCAGCCTGCTCATCATTTCTTACATAACAATAACATTCCATTACCTTCATATATCACAATATATCCAGCCTTCTCCAACTGATGGGCATCCACTCAGTTTCTAGTTCCTTGCCACTACAAAAAGGGCTGCCACAAACATTTTTCCATATGTGGAATCCCTGTTTTACAATCGTTTTGGGATACTGACCTCGGAGAGACACTGCTGGATCAAAGGGTATGCACAGTTTTATAGGTTTTTAGGCATAATTCCCAATTGCTCTCCAGAATGGTTGGATCATTTCACAATTCCACCCAACAAAGCATTAGTGTCTCAGTTTTCCTATATCCCTTCCAACATTTATCATTATCTTTTCCTATCATTTTAGGCAATCTAGAAGTGTGAAATGGTATCTCAAGAGTTGTCTTAATTTGCATTTCTCTAATCAATAGTGATTTAAAGAATTTTTTCACATGACTAGAAATAGTTTCTTTGTCTGGGAATTATTCATATCTTTTGACCATTTATCACTTGGAGAATGGCTTCTATTTTCATAAATTTCAGTCAATTCTCTATATATTTTAGAAATGAAACCTCATTTCTGAATTCATATGAATGTGTGTTTGTATGAACAGACAATTTTAGATGAAGAAATTGAAAATAAAAAGTTTTAATTTTTTAAAAAAGAATGAGGCTTTTATTAGAAACACTGAATGTAAATATTTATTCTCAGCTTTCTGTACCTCTTCTAATCTTGGGTGCATTAGTTTTGTTTGCACAAAAGATTTTAATTTAATATAATAAAAATTATCCATTTTACATGTCAATGTTCTTTTAGTTCTTCTTTGGCCATAACTTCCTCTTTTCTCCACACATATGAGAAGTAGACTATTGCTTGCTCTCTTAATTTGCTTATAGTATCATTCTTTATCTCTAAATCATGAACCCATTTTGATCTTATAGGCAGTGAGTGCTATTATCATCCACATTTTATGAATGAGGAACTGAGTCTGGGACTAAATGATATCCAAGATCACATGGCTCAGAAGTACTTGAGGCAGGATTTGAACTCAGATGTTCCTGACCCCAAGTTCAAGACTTCTATCTATTGTGTCATTTAGTTACTTCAAGGAATTAAATGATAGCATAGGATTTGAACTCAGGTCCTCTGATTATAAACTCAACATTGTGGGATCAAGGTTTTAAAACTGAAAGTAATGGGGCAGCTAGGTGGTTCAGTGGATAGAGCATCAGCCCTGAAGTCAGGAGGACCTGAGTTCAAATCTGAACTCAGACACTTAATACATCCTAGTTGTGTGACCCTGGGCAAGTCACTTAACCTCAATTGCCTCAGCAAAAAGCAAAAAAAATAAAATAAAATAAAACTGAAAGTAACCTTATAGGTCACCTACTCCAAACTACCTCCTTATACTGATTATGAAATCAAGGTACAGAGATTAAGTGATTTGCTCAGAATATTAAGTAAAGATCAGTAAAGAGATAGGTTCCAAACCCAAGCCCTCTTGTTACTATCCCCTTAGGTGAGACATTTCATCTCACACTTTGGACTTCAGTAAGGGCATCGGTCATATACTAGAGCTCCTGCCAGGTTGCTGTGTTAAACAACAGCCAAGCCCTTCCTCAAGTCCCCAAAGGGTGTGACAAGTGCTAAAAATGATGTGCAAGTAGAAAAGTAATGAAAAACAGAATCTCCAGCTATGGTTGGGTGTTTCCTGGAAGCACAAAAAGATGTGTTTACTTGCCTGTCCATGGAAAAGTGTCTGAGTCGAGGGAAAAGGCCAGAGAGAAAAAAGGAAAAAAATAGCAGCAACTGAGAATGATTTAACTCCAGGAAACAAAAGCATTTCCTACAAAAAAAAATAACCTGTCTTTGGCCTGTCCTCCATGTGGTTTTCCATAACTAACAAATGTTTGTGCCCCCCTTCCATTTGCTTAGTTGACAGGGCCACAACGAAGTCCACTATCAAGGAGGCTGATATCACCCAGCAGGTGGCCCTTTTGCTGAACTTTCTCTCCTGCCCAAGCTTAGGGAAGAGTTTTCCCTCAGCAAGTTTGAACCAGAATTGCATTTGTGATTTTCTGCCCAGAGAAAGGAAACTCCTCCTCTCTTTCCCTCCTAGGAGGTTATATATTCACAGAGGTTGAGTCAGTCTTGCTGGGCAAAAGCAGAGATGCTAAACAGAGATGCCTGAGGTCACTTAGTGATGGGAAGCCCCTTAAGATAAAGGGAGAGTTTTCAGATTTCTTCTGGCACATTCCAGCTGCTGCTGATCAGCCTAGCAGGATTTGACTTTGGCTTTCATTCAAAAACTCAGCTAGCAGAGAACTGGGGAAAGGAGAAAAGGAAATTGGAAGGAACTTTCCATGGAGGGGTAGCTAATGACACCTTGTCCATTTCCATGGATCTTCAGGAAACTCTCTTTTATGGACAAAAGGACAAGAAACAGTAACAACCATAAATGATACTTGGTCAATGCTAGTAAAAATCCAGGTCATGTAAGGATTCCTGGAACAGAGTATGTTCCTCTATGTTTCATATTAGCCATCCACTTCATGTTTTAACAGGCTTCATTCTAATGTGACTGCATTTATTCCATGTCAAAAAATGAAATCTTTCATCCATTTCTCTGAACCACTAAGAAAAAAATAAGGGCTGCAAATTTTCATTTATACACAATAAAATCCTTATCAAGACTAGCAACTCTCAAAAAATCTCCCCCATCCCCCAGTTCTTTACCTCTAATGGTCATTTCTGGATTGGAAATATGCCAGTGATGTCATCTGATAATGGTGGTATAACCTCAGATCCCTTTAGAATACAGGCTTCTTAAGAGTGAATTGTTTTTATTTGTCTTTATATTTCTAAAAGCATAGCAATTTTTAACAAATGCTCATTAATTGCTAATCAAAATGTGCCCATGCTGAGCATGGGTGGGTATGGAAGGCTGATTGAGCTCCTCCCATCAAGAATGAAGATAGGTGTGTGGGTCCCTCAGTACCAAGATTTCTTGCCAATTTTCCACTAGACCCACCACCCTGGAATACTGGGAACACTATTTGGTCTATGGCTTCAGGTGGGCAGGTAGTTCGAGACACATGAGTTAAGAAATTGACAATAATTCTGTCTTTGCTCTACCACTTCAAAGCCCAGGATGGAGAACCCATATCTGGGTCCTTATCCCGACTATAATTAATTCAAGATGATACCGTTCTACAAGTCATTTCCTTTCACTGAATCTCAGGTGCTGTGTCTAATCCATAAAATGATAGGGTAGGAGTAAGGATCCATAAATTCTGTTACAATGTGAACATTGTAGAATTCTCAGATTGAAGTAGATATTTACATATATCTCTTCCATTAGAATAAGTTACTCAAGAACAAGATCCATCTTTTTGCCTTTCTTTATATCCCCAGAATTAAGCAGAATATCTTCTTGTTGATTGATTATGTAGAGTCAGGAAGTCCTACCACCAATCAATGATTATACTCCTGTGAGCTCTGAGAGGTGTATCTGGAACAACACTGGGGTAGTTTGTCGATTGTTGCACGATTTTGCCTGTGTGTACAACAGCTCTGGCACATGTGAGTAAAGACATCACCCCATGATGTCATTGTTCCTCTTCAAAAAGTAAGACCAACACGACCAACAACAATGATGGTGGAGACCACATCTTAGTTTTCTCTCTGTCCTCCATAGCACCTGGCACCTGCCAGACACTAAGTTTGTTGATTGAATACAACCAAAGTGTGTAAAATGATCCCAAAGGACCCTTTGAAGAAAGAAACAAGAGGCAGGTTGTATCCTGAGCATAAAGGAATAAAAGAAAATGGGGCAGCTGGATCACGGAGCTCAGGGCACAATTTCTGCCCCTATACATCCCCCTCCTAAGACATTACTTCTAGACCGTCTTTACCTTTCCTCCTCTGGCTCTCTCTTCATCTGTCTCTTAGTTTTTCAAATGCCCTCTCTGTGGACCAAGAGAGAACAAACTTGAGCCAATTAGTTAATCTATTTTTATAACTCAGAGGGGAGGAAGGCTTTCATCGAGGTGTCATTGAGAAATGTGTTAATTGTTTGTCACTGACCTTTGTATCTTTTTCCTGCCCCTAGGGGAAGAGAGCCTTTCACGTGTCCCAAGAGGCTCCCTTCCTCTTTCGTCTTAAACTATCAGGGAACCATTCTTGGCAGCTGAGGTAGGAACAGATTTCTGCTATGAGGACCCAGCTGAAGCCAGTCTTGCCTGGATGCATTTCTTCTCCCTTCAGCTATGGAAAGGATACCTTCATATTAGGAGCCCTCCCAGAGGTGGAAGAAAGGGAGGGAAGGAAATATGCTTTGTTTCTGTGGAACCTTATATCTTTTTGGCCACTGACATCATTATCTTCCCTCCTCATCTCTGCCCAACTCAGATTTAGCTGTATATGGGTATAGGGAACTGACCCTGGAGCCTCTGGCTGATATTTTATTAATAACTACCACTAACTGGGGCATCTCTGGTATGACTTTGGTGCCATACCGAATTGTCCAACCAAGCAGAAGTGACAAGAAAAGGCAAAGTCAAGATTCATCTCAAACTCAATTTTCCCAGAAGGCCTTTCCTAGCTCCCAGCTCTTAGTGCTTTCCCCTCTGAGATTGCTTTTGATTTACTCTGTATGTATCTTGTAACTATTTATCTATTGGCTTCTCTATTAGAATGTGCACTCCTTGAGTATAAAAACTGTTTTTTTTTGCTTTATGTGTGTATATCACATAGTGTTTTGCACCTAAATGAATTTAGTAAATCCTTGTTGACTGAGATGGAAAAGAAGAAGGTAGATTACTGGTTGCATGTTGGTAGAACATGTCTAGAGATGGCCATGCTGCCTCCAGCCTCAACTTGTAAATATTGTGAGTTTTTCTTTACTTTTCTGGAATCTGCCTTCCTAGGGAATGTCTTCAGAAATGAGACTTAACCTTTCCATATCAAGAGTGATGCTCAAGTTTGGGGAATACATAGAAGAATTATAATTTTGGGGACTATGGAAAAAGAATTATAAAAGACCAGTCTTGAGAATGAGTTAACCCAATATCTGTGCCTAAGAATCACATAAACCTCAGTAATCCACTCAGATTTTATGTAGCTGTTCAGTCATGAGGGACCAAAACCTTTTCCTCTGATCCTACTTGGAAAGAGCAGATTTATAAAGGTCACAAGTCTCTTGAAACTCAGCAACAGGAGAATGAGTAGAGCTATCAGATTCCACTATGGGCAATGGAAGTTGTGGAAGAGAACTTTGATTTTGGGAAATGATGAGTCTTGATGCCATTTTGTTCTTGTAATATGAGGCTTGATATTACTGTTCTTGTTCTAATTGAATTCAGTTGTTTGACTTCTGTTACATTATGAGTTTTCAAGTGATATGCTAACAGCTGGCTCTAAGAGAAGGAAGGGGAAAGACAAGCCAATACAAGGATATGGGAGCTAGTTGAGGAAATAATAGAAATCTAATGCATGGGGAGACTATGGACCCTAACCTTTTTCTATTCCTGTTACATAGAGAAAGCCTTTCCTGAAAAAGGAGAAGGCTAAGGAATCTTCCTAACTCCTTCTGCCTGTCTTTTTACCTTGTTCATCAACCCCAGCTGGGTCAGACAAAGTCTTCAAAACAGGCTGATTGAATTTCCAGGCAGGCCATCAATTACCCATAGTGCCAGAAATATAGGATTCTCTTCTGATGCCAGTTTCTTTGTTATTATAGGACTTCAGACTCTATTTCTTAGATAGAAATGCTCATCCACTTTCGTTTTTACCTGTCCAATTACATTTTTCATATTTATGAGGTACTTTGCTTTAGAAAGTACTTTCAACCCAACAGGCCAGTGTGGTTAATTTTGAAAGTTTCACTACCCTCATTATAAATACAAACATGAATTCTAGCTCTAGGTAAGCCGCTGCTAATTACACTGAGAGGAGGTGGGTAGGGAGAGAAAAGACAATGCCAGTCAAGTAAAATAACCTGCTCAGAGTCATCCAGCCCATAAATAGCAAAACTCAAACTCTGATATTCTGATTGTATCCAGTGTGCTTTACTTTGCACGTAAGTGCTTACTGACTATAATTGACTCTAAGTATTTTTACATTCCACCAGGCATTTAGGTGATGCTTCAGATAGGATTCTGGGTCTAGGGTCAGGAAGATCTGAGCTCAAAGCTGTCTTCAGACACTTTGCTATGTGACCCTGGGCAAGTCATTTAACTTCTGCCTGCCTCAATTACCTCAACTGTAAAATGGAGATAATAGCACCCACCTCATAGAGTTGAGTGAGAATCAAATGAAAAATTTATCAAGTGCTTAGCTCAGTGCCTAGAACATAATAGGCATTTAATAAATGCTTGTGTTCCCTTCCCTTTCCCTTCTTCCTGTCACTAAATGGCCACAAATTATCATTAAAGGCAGTTAATTGGTGCAATGGACAGCTAAGGAGTCCATAGTCAGGAAGACCTGAGTTCAAATGTGGCTTCAGACATTTACTAGCTGGGTGATCCTGGGCAAGTCATTTGACCCTGTCTGTCTCAGTTTCCTCATCTGTAAATTGAGCTAGAGAAGGAAATGGCAAATCACTCCAGTAATTTCTTTGCCAAGAAAATTCCAAAAAGAATCATGAAGCATTGAACATGACTGAAAGGACTAAACAACAGTTGGCACAATAGAGTACTGTGTCATTATGAATGAATGACTTAACCTCTCTCAGCCTATTTTATCTTTTAAAGAGAACTAATAAGAACATCTCCTTTATTGTGTTGTTGTGGTGATCAAATGAGATAGCATATATAAAGCAATTTGAAATTGGATTGATTTAATCTCAGAAATTTAATTCCATTTATTGCTTTTGCCAAAGCTAAGTTATGACTACTTAAGGTTGGTAGGGCCCATTCTATTTTCTTGATGTAACTGTCTTAACCTAACTGCTAAGGCTCTCCTAAGTTTCTGGGGATAGCATCCAGGTTTGGCTCTTTCTCTGCAGCATCACCAGTACTTGAGATAGCTTGATGCATCTTGCCTCTGGAAGTCTCAAGGTTGACTCTTCTTCCTGCCAAAGTGAGTCAGTCAGTCAGCAGGTTCCCTGAGGTCAGATAAGGCAGGTAGATTTGGCCTTAAGCAGAATTGTGAAGTAGCCCAGATTGACCTTCCAGAGTGTTTCTCCATCTCCCAGCCAGATGCCCAGCCCCTGATTAAGTTCATTGTCCTAGAACACTCAAATCTCCCACAGAGCTTCATCTAAGCTTGCCTTCCCCCCTTCAGACCTCCCTGATACAGGCCTTTCCTTTCCCCTTTCCTCCCATTTCCTCCTATTCACTTAGGGTTTAGGATCCCTACTTAGCTGACAACTCACTAATCCTATAAACTGATCCATACTAAAGTGATCATGGAAGCTAATGGGCCAACATTATCCTTCTCAGGCACCATCTTTAACAGTAAAATTCAGGTGATGTTTTAACCACCAATGACTTTAAGAATAAGAATTTCAAGCTTCATGACTGACTAGCAAAGAGACATTTTATTGGTAGGCTGCCATCTATTTCACCCATGACAATAGGCTCCTTGGCTACAAATTATCATGAGAAATACAAGCACAGTGCAATGAAAAGAATATAGGATTTGGAGTCAAAATATCTGAATTCAAACTTGAGACTTATTCTGGGTAAATTACCTTGTACAAGATTTTGTATCTGACTTTCCTAATTGTAAAGTGAGAATGTTGGATTATATAGCCTCTAAGTCCCTTCCAGTTTGGAAGCTAAGGTCTTATGATTTTTTGAATTTGGGAAGCTCTTGGCTGCATTTGTCCTATCTGCCTCTGATCACACCAGCTAGAACTCCTGATTGCCTTACCTCCCATAAGGTTCCCTTGATGGCAAGGTCCCTGAAAGTCAAGAATACCACATACATCTAAAATCTCAAAGGCAAAATTTATGTAGCATTATACCTCTCCATACACTGGACATTCAGCAAAGCTGAAATAATAGTTCCAAGTCGTTGTTCAGTCATTTTTCAATTATGACTGACTCTTCAGGATCCCATTTGGAGTTTTCTTGGGAAAGATATCGGAGTGATTTGCCTTTTCCTGTTCCAGCTCATTTTACAGATGAGGAAAATGAGGCAAGCAGGGTGACTTGGTCTGGGTCATATAACTAATAAGTGCCTGACACATACTAGATGTGTAGAGCTTAAGAGATCACTTTACCTTCCAAATATTTAGTCAGTTCTCCAAATCTATGAGTTACAAAAGAAAAGTGCTGATCTCCATTGGTTGAAAGTCTCCTCACCTGAGTATTCCCTGTCCAGGTCCTTATTCTTAAAGGAAACAGAGTCCTAAGTCTCCTCCAGCTTCCTCTCACAAATCAACTTCAGTATCAGCCCAGCCAGAAAGCACTTTGTTTTGGAAAAAAGTCTGCTAACATGAATTTCTCTCCTCTTCCCTCCTCCCTTTGTTTTCTTCCAATTAACAGGCTGGAAAGATTATCCTAATGTACCGCAATAAGCCACGGAGCATCCTGAGAAGATTTCTTATCTGGTCCATTTTGCTGGTGAGTGGCGTGAAGCCTGATGCTGTAGAATATAACAGAATTAGCAGAGATGCCAGGTTCCATTACCTATAATGGCCACTGTTCTTGCCCTGTACATCATGCTGGCATTAAGAGAGAAAGAATGGCCCCCTCCCCTCCTGCTTCCAAGAATTTAGAGCCGAGATTTCTATTGGAATGGGTGAGCTCTTGCCTGCTTTGGTCTGAGGGCTGTCATCAGAGGTTGCTGAGATTTCTCTCTGGGGCATTCTCTCATTGTACAAGGGCTACAAGGCAAATAGGAACAGTCTTTGTAATGATGAAAGTGCTGAGCTTAGAGTCAAGAAGGGCTAAATTAAAATTTGACCTCCAAAATTTATTGGTGTGAGATTATATATAGAAAATGCTTTGTAAACTTTAAAGAGCTGTGTAAATGTCAGAAGCAATTGTTATTATCATTATTACTATCTTATCCTCATCCTTTTCAATGGTATTCAGATAGATATGATTCTGAGCCAAGTCATCATCCTGTAATTATTCCTTTATTTTCAATATTATACAGACTATATTACACAAGTAGATAAAATAACTGTTTTTATGGTTAAATAAGCATATTAAGATGTGAGCTCTTGCCCTATTGCCTCATTGAAACCATCTTTAGAATAATTCCAGCAGCAAAAAGGACAACAGGGTTGATGTGTACTTTTTTCCTATTCCCATATGCTTTTCCTCCCCTTTGATAGTTGTCTGTACAGCTAGATGGTGAAATGAATACAGCACTGGGCCTAGAGTCAGGAAAACCTTAAATCTGGTCTCAGACCCTTAGTAGTTGTGTGACGCTGGGTAAGTCACTTAACCCTGTTTGCCTCAGTTTCCTCATCTGTAAAAGGAGCTGGAGAAGGAAATGGCAATCATTCAGGTATCCTTGCCAAGAAAACTGTGAATGATGTCATGAAGAATCAGACAAGACTGAACAATAAGCTGCATATCTATATTTTGTGATTTTTTTTAATTCCATGTAACTTGGAGATAGAGTGTTTCTAGTTTCTACATCTATTTAAAATGTTGTTTTCAAGTAGTTGTTATTGTTGTTTTAAACTAATCAATATTATGTCTGAATGATTATGGACAACAGTGTGATCTATGATAATGGTCCAATTCCAGGCATTTTATTGGTTGAGTTGTCCAGGGTGTTTTGAAACCTATATTTGGAATTTGGGTATTTGTGGTCTATCAGCCTTTAAAAGAGAGTGAATTTCTAGGGTATAATTCTAGTTAGAAGGACACAAGACATTTCCAGACCCACTATCTCCTTGCATAATCTAAATTCATCACTAAATCCAGACTTTTTATGGGTAACCCTTCTAGAGTTTTCAGTGGCAAAGCCCTGATCCAAAGCTGCTATTACAAACCCCTCTATTTTCACAAACAAATTTATTTGACTTAACCTTTTGTTTGGAGTTTCTTGATTTACATGTTTTGGGCTGGGTTACCCAAGGTGGGGGTAGGGGACTTATTCCATTTTTACTATCCAACATTTTGTTGACTCCATTCAAAGTTAAACCAACCACTTTTATAACAAATCTAGTAGCATATACCTGTCATCAGCATTTATCACTACTCAGTGAAGCTTTGTCTACTTATTCAAAAACTATTTCTGTAGGATTTTGACCGATTTGTCACATTTTCTAAAAATGCCTATCAGTCTTCTTCTGTACTTATGGTTTGCCCACTCTGCTGGTCAGAGTTACTGACATAGAAACCTTGCCAGCAAATAGGATATTCATATTTCTGACTTCGTCTGATGTAACTATTTACAATACAAATAATTGATGTTATTATTGTTATTCTGTCATATCTGCTTCTTCATGTCCATGTGGACCAATTATCCATTGGATTTGGGGCAACATACTGGAGTAGGTTGCCATTTTCTTCTTCCAGGGTTAAGTGATTTGCCTAGGGTCATATAGAAAATAAGTATATTTGAATTCTAGTCTTTCCAACTCCAGACCCAGTACTCTATCCACTGTACCACTTAAATGCCCAGTTCTGGTGTTTTTTTTGCCACTTTAGGTGTCAAGACAGAAAGGGATATGGTATACTTCAATTTAATGATGATATGTTTTGAATACTGTCATTTGCTATTACTATTGCTAAGAGTAAAATACTATTATTTGCTTTTCTCTCTTCCCAACCCTAGTTTATTGCTAAGATTATATAAGCACTTACATCATCACACTGATTAATTAATCCATGCTATCATTGGAATCCAGTTGGCCAAAGTCTCAAAGTGTCTTTCAGGTTTTTAAAACTAGCATAATAGTCTCTTTTGATTGATACATTCCTTATCCTGGACTACCAATTCATTATC
>JAJPUD010003502.1:123767-140934 GCA_023553655.1 Myrmecobius fasciatus
TTCTTTCTTTCTTTCTTTCTTTCTTTCTTTCTTTCTTTCTTTCTTTCTTTCTTTCTCTTTCTTTCTCTCCTTTCTTTTTCTCTCTTTCTTTCTCTTTTTCTCTCTTTCTCTTTTTTCTTTCTTTCTTTCCTTCCTTCTTTCCTTCCTTCTTTCTTTCTTTCCTTCTTTCTTTTTCTTTTCTTTTTTCCCTCATCTTCCTCATCTTCTTTTTCTCCTCCTCTTCCTTCTTTTTTTCCTTCTCCTCCTCCTTTTTCTTCTCTTCTCCTTCTTTGACTATCTCTGCCTGTCTCTGTCTCTGTCTCTGTCTCTCTTCTTTGCAATTGTTCATTGCCCTTCTTACTTTATAATATGGACAGCTTATTAGACTCCAAGAGGGTTACTAACAAGAAGGGATAATTTGGTGTCATCTGCATTCATAGGAGTATAATGTGCAATATTTGTTGCTTAATAAAATTCAGTACAAAGTTTGTGATAGTTCCAGTGGCCTCTGCTCTGGCAAGCCCACACTTGGAAGGTTATGTTTGGTTCTTGATGCCATATATTTGAAAGGATATAAATCAATAAATATTTATTAAATGCCTACTGAAAGACATACACTTTTGTAAGTGTCAGGAATACAAAGAAGACAGTGACAAGCAGGAACACATCAAAGTGACAAGATTCAAAACCTGATTATATAAGAATTATCTGAAGGAACCAGAGAATATAAGACCTAGGGGGCTGGGGGGATGTGATAGCTATTTTCAAATCTGTAATGGTATGTCATGAGGAAGGAGAGATTAGATTAATTTTGTTTTCCCCAGAAGGCTCAATTAGAGTCAATGGATAGAAATGACATGGACTTAGATAGGTTTCAATTCAATATAAGAAAGCATTTCCCAACAACTGTCTGAAATGGAATCAACTAAATTATGAAATCCTGTGCAAATGATCAAGCACAGGGCAATCATACTTTGACTAAGAGATTGGACTAATTGACCACCAAGGTCTCTGCCAAGTCTAAGATTCTCTTAGTGATACAGACAATAAGTGCTACAGAAGTTCAGGTCAAATGAGATAATTTATGCAAAGTGCTTTGTAAACCTTAAAGTGCTACACTAATATTTTAACTGTTATTATTTTTAGAGATAGAAGTTAGTTCATTTTAGACTGGGACAGGGATAGAAGCTTCTCTAAAAGTGGGCAGGCCTTGAATTGGTCCTTGAAAGGAGAGTAGGATCAAAATTTTAATTAACAGAACTAGAAAAGTATACTAGTGGCTAAAAGTGATATCAATGCTAACCCCCAAAGTCGTTTTTCTTAGGAGAGATTGATCAAAAGTGTCAATAGCCCAAATAGAAGGATTTCAGTTTGAGACTGGCTAGAAAGTATGAGGATCCTACATAGGAATGGAAGTCTATGAATGTGGTTAGATGTTATAGATAGATAGACAGACAGACAGACATATATAATATATGTGTGTGTGTCTATACACACACACACACACACACACACACACACACAAAGTAATAAACATACATATACAATCACAGAATCCTAGAGCAGAAAAAGCCAGAGAGGCCACAAGTTCCTCATTTCACACAAAAGGAAACTGAGATCCAGAGAAGTCAAGTGGCTTATTGTGAGTCACATTGTGAGTTAGTGACATAAAGTTAGGAGCCAAGCCTTCTGATGACCAGTGTAGTGCTCCTTCTATTATGTCAGCTGGAAAACACCCCCCTTCCAGGTATGTTTTTTATTTTCTCCTTCTCTCTCCAAAGGACACAAGCTGTTGCAAGGCATTGGTTGGGAGGACTTCAGAGCTTCAGAATCTTCAGAGATTATGGAATTGAGAAAGAGGCCCTAATGGATATATAACAGGAAGATTTAAATTCTGGATCAGTCCCTTAGCAAGATATATCTGAAAAGATCACTTTCCCCTTAAGAAATTGCAAAATAAACACATCCCTGGGCTCTCACAAACATTATTAGCATTAGAGTTTCTTCTCTCATATAAGAGCTTAGGTTTATCATTTTCTATTCCACATCTCACTCCTTCCTTTTAGTTTTTTATAAATGTTCTCCCTCACTACCTCCCTCTTTTTACAAATATCTTTTCTCACATTCACTTCTTATTCCTCTTTTCCTCCTCCTGAAGAACCCAGAAACATTTAGGGCTCTGATGACCCCTTTGGGGAAGTCTTTGGTCAATGCTGAAAACCATGCTACTCTCTCTGGGCCATGTCCCCTGAGGAACTAGGAAATATGGCACTTCAGCCAGCTACAGCAAGGTTAATGAGAATGTGTTAAAGTCCACAGGCAAGGAGAACAGATTGAAAACCTGACCGACAAAACCATAAACAGGTTAATGATGTATAACAGCCTAATGAGTTAGAGAAGGCATCTAATGGGGTTCCAGAGAGATGGATATGAGGCCTGGTCTCATTTAACATTTTTATTAATGACCAGGGGAATTCACCCTCATAATGAAATGGGTGGACAACAGAATTCAGGATAGTACAGGTGATTTGGTATGAGGTATTAGCACAAATGAGAGAGTGTGAAAAGCTTTGTGATGTAGGCAGGAAAAATCATGGAAGAGTAATCAGCATCCTAATCCTCACTGACATATAGGTAAGCATCTTAAGTCTGTAAAGTGCTCTATATACATTCTCTTCTGAGCCTCACAACAAAGCTGGGAAGTAGACATCACAGCATCAGGCATTAGTATCTACATTTTAACAAGGAATCTGAGGCTGAGAGATTTCCTGATTTTCCTATGTTCACAGTTGATAAAGACCAGAGCTAAGATTTGAACTCATGCTTTGTTGACCAAAAGTCCAATGTTCCTTCTCCTTCATTCCAAACCTGCTCTAGGAAAATGAGTTCAAAGCATTTATTTATTCAATGGTCAAAGAATAACTAGACTGAGATGAATGAAGGGTAGGAAAGCTGAATCCCAAAGGGACAAAGACCGGAGGTCAGGACTTTAACGGGGTGAGTTAGTACATATCTGCTATGATCCAAAGGATTGTAAAAGTAAAACTTTCCTACTAGAAAATATTTACTCAACAAAATATTTACTCAACCTGCTCCTTGTACCTGAAGTTCTTTTAACAGAGTAGAATCATGAAATAGTTCAAAGAATGAAGTAAGGCGAAATCTAGATTCAAATCCTATTGCCAGTACTTTCTAATTGTATGAACATTAATTGGCCCTCAGTTTCTCCATCTATAAAATGGGAATCATAATCAGTTTGTTTATCTGATGAAATGAACAGATGAGATAATGTATGTAAAGTGCCCTACAGACCTTAAAGCACTATAACCTTCTAATAACAGGTTGGCTCCTTTTCTTCAATTTAATGCTTAAGAGAGTTGCTTTAGCTTTAATTCACCCAGGATCACATAGCCAGTATGTGTCAGAAACAGAGACTGAACCCAAGAATCTTGATTCTAAGACTACTTCTTTATTCACTATTCCATGCAGCCTCTCAAAGGAAGTCTATAAATGTGAGATAACCTCATTCATTTAGGGTATTTTGCTATTTGCCCTGTCCTATTTGTCCTTACCTGGAAAAGCACCTTATGGTAGAATCCAGACCACAAGATGCTATATCCCCATCTCTAGAGAATATAATAGATTCAGGGGCAGCTAGGTGGCGCAGTGGATAGAGCACCAGCCCTGAAGGCAGGAGGACCTGAGTTCAAATCTGACCTCAGACTTTTAACATTCCCTAGCTGTGTGACCCTGGGCAAGTCACTTAACCCAAATTGCCTCAGCAAAAAGCAAAAGAGAGAGAGAGAGAGAGAGAGAAAGAGAATATAATAGACCTGTACTCTGGGATGAGCTGCTTTGATTGTTGAGTAAGTGAATTAATACAAACTCATTATATCAAGTTAGCCCCAGTCCATGCCTCTATTCCATAGAGCTGTTTACCTTCAGGATCCAGGAATTTTACCTTCTGTGCTGCCATTATATGGGTGGGCCTTCCCTGTTGCTCCTTTTCTACCTTTTACTTTGTAAACAATTCCTCAGATCAACAGTACAATTGCCCTATGGCACCAACTCATCCATCTTGTGAGTTGCTAAACCAAATGTTCCTTCCCTCTATATCATTTAATATAGTAGGCAACTTAAAGGTAGCTGGGTGATACAGTGAACAAAGTACAGGACATGGTGTCAGTGACTTGAGTTCAAATATGGCCTCAGATTCTTACTAGTTGTGTAAAGCTGAGTAAGTCGCTTAATCTTTGTCTCAGTTTCTTCATCTTTAAAACAGGGGGAGAATAGCAACTACCCTCCAGGATTATTGTGAGAATCAAAGATAGAATATTTGTAAAAGCCATGAAAATGTTGGTAATTATTATAATTTAATCATTATTATTTTATTAGCCTCTTTTGGGGGGAATGTCTTATCCCAAAAATAAAATCAAAGTTCTGTAAAGTAGGACTTTTAGCAATGGTCTTTATATTAGGTAAAATATTCTCCTGGAATACTATCCAGGGAAGGGATGGAGGAGAGGTGAAGGGTTATTCCTGAGTAAAAACATGCTAAGTGGAAGGAACTATTCCAATAAAGTCTAAGCAGAAGGGATAAGATAAAGGAAGGCATAAATGGGACTACACATAATACTAGGGAGAAATTAAAGAGGACCTCCATAAAGATAGTGGAATGGGGAGTCAAAAAGGAACTTACACTCTGATCATCTCTCTCAATAATAGCAATGTACAATTTAATCCTAGGTCTTTGAAAAAATAATTTTTTTTTAAATTTTTATTTTATTTGCATAACATATGTGTGGGTAATTCTTCAACAATAACCCTTACATAGCTTTCCGTTACAAATTTTCCCCCCAACTCCCCACCCCTCCCCTAGATGGCAGGATATCCACTACATGTTGATTATGTTAAAATATTGGCAAATCGAATATATGTATACATATTTCCAAACTTATCATTGGTGTGCAAGAAAAATCTTATCTACACAAACGATATATCAGATAAAGGAAACACAATGTAAGCAAACATCAATCAAGGAGTATGAGAATGTTATGTTGTGGTCCACATTTCGCATCCCTCTCTCTGGGTGTATATGGCTTTCTTCAGTGAACAATTGGAGGTGGTTTGAAACATTTCATTGTTGAACAGAGCCATGTCCATCAGAATTGATCGTCATATAGTACTGTTGTTGCCGTGTATAATGATCTCCTGGTTCTGCTCATTTCACTCAGCATCAGTTCATGTAAGTCTCTCCAGGCCTCTCTGAAATCATCTTGCTGGTCATTTCTTACAGAACAATAATATTCCATAACATTCATATACCATAATTTATTCAGCCATTCTCCAATTGAAGGGCATCTATTCAATTTCCAGTTTCTAGCCACTACAAAAAGGGCTGCCACAAACATTCTTGCACATGTGGGGCCTTTTCCTTCCTTTATGATTTCTTTGGGATATAAGCCCAATAGAAATGCTGCTGGGTCAAAGGGTATGCATAGTTTGATAACTTTTTGAGCATAGCTCCAAATTGTTCTCCAGAATGGCTGTATCCGTTCACAGCTCCACCAACAATGCATCAGTGTCCCAGCCCTCCCACAACCCCTCCAACATTCATCATTAACTTTTCCTGTCATTTTAGCCAATCTGACAGGTGTGAAGTGGTATCTCAGGGTTGTCTTGATTTGCATTTCTCTGATCAATAGTGATTTGGAGCACCTTTTCATATGACTATAAATAGTTTTAATTTCATCCTCTGAAAATTGTCTGTTCATATCCTTTGACCATTTATTGATTGGAGAATGGCTTGAATTTTTATAAATATGAGACAATTCTCTATATATTTTAGAGATGAGACCTTTATCAGAACCCTTAAATGTAAAGATGATTTCCCAATTTATTGCTTCCCTCCTAATCTTGTCTGCATTGATTTTGTTTGTACAAAAACTTTTTAACTTAATATAGTCAAAGTTATCTATCTGGTTTTCAATTAAAAGTTCCAGTTCTTCTTTGGACATAAATTTATTCCATCTCCACAGGTCTGAGAGGTAAACTATATTATGTTCCTCTAACTTGTTTACAAAATCACTCTTTATATCCAGATCATGAACCCATTTAGATCTTATCTTGGTATGTGGTGTTAGATGTGGGTCAAGCCCTAATTTCTTCCACACTAGTTTCCAGTTTTCCCAGCAGTTTTTGTCAAATAGTGAATACTTATCCCAAAAGCTGGGGTCTTTGGGTTTATCAAAAAACCAAATTGCTATAGTTATTGCCTAGTTTGTCTTGTGATTCTATCCTATTCCACTGATCGACTACTCTATTTCTTAGCCAGTACCAAATGGTTTTGATGACCGCTGCTTTATAATATAGTTTTAGATCTGGTACAGCAAGTCCAGCATCATCAGCCTTTTTTGAAAAAATAATTTTTAAAATATAAAAATAATGGGAAAAGTTTTTTTTAAAAAAACTCAACAGAATAAAAAAAACATGGATTTAAAACATCAGAAGCCATAAAAAATTAGAAGAGAAAAATCACTGAAATATCATGATCAGAAACAAAATGCTCCTCAAAATATAGAAAAATGGATATTAAACATACAGAAGGAGTTAGCCAAAAAATCACAAAAAGAAATAAAAAAGAAACTGAGAAAAGCTAAGGAATCTTGAGACAAGATGAGGAAACTCAGCAGTTTAAAAATATGCATTAACATCATGACGTGATGAAAAGTAGAATTGCCTTACTGGAGGACAAAATAGCATAAGGAACAGAGGAAGCAGAAAAATGAGCCCAGAAAATAATTCAACTGGAAAAAGAATTGGAAGCAATACAGATAAAAGTAACAGATCTGGAATGCAGATCAAAAGGAGGGAAATATGAAAAGTATTAGGCTTCCAGAAAACTGTGAAAAACACAATCTGATTATTCTATATCAGGAATTTGTGCAAGAAAATCTCCCAGAAGTGTTGAAAATTAAGGCTAGCTTGCAAAAAAATAGATAGATGTCAGAAGTCAGCAAAAAGGTAAAAAAAATCATCTCATGCAAATGCAATATAAGAATTCATATTACAATGGCAAAGATAGAGGCAGTGGAAGGAAAATATTATGTTTAAAAATTACCAATTTGAATTTAGCAAGATTTTTTCTACAGGCAAAAGAGTGACAGAAGAAGCTGGAATATGGCAGAAGTAAAAAAAAAAAACTTTGATAGGTATATGGTCTTATGTAGACCCAATTATAAAATAACTTCCCAGAAAAGTTAACATTGTTTTCTAAAAACAAAGCATAGATATTTAAAAATCAATCAGTTTTTAAGTAATTTATAGAAAAGCTCTAGAGTTTCTCCTTGAAAAAAAATCCTGTCTTTTTAATATCAATATTCTTCTGGTGATCTTATAATGCTACAAATAGTGGAATACTGCAATCTCTGAAGAATTAAAATTGTGCGTCATATAAAGACATGCTGAACACAAATAGTCTATATAGTTCATTAATTTAATGCAAAAATAGACTAAGAGATAACATCAAAAAGATTTAAAATAAAAAAAGAGAGTTGGGCCAGTCATTTAAAGACAGTGAAGTATGCCAAATGAGCAACTTTTCTTTTGCATTTATATCAGCATAATGCCAAGAAATATAGAAGAGCCCTAAGTGGTCCTAGATGTTCCTCCTATGCAGAATTTAGTGGAGAACATGAACAAGAATTACCAAATGTGACCAAATGTGGGTAGATTGTAACATGTACTGTTGTTGGAATATCATTGTCATAAACAAATGAATGAGTGAAAAAGCATTTAAGTTCACATTGATTCCAGGAATTGTGCCATAGATTGGGGAAATAAACATAAAAAAGAACTTTCATTCCCCATTCAATTAAGAAAGACAGCATATAAAGAGAAGCTAGAGGGGAAAGAGTGTGCATTAATGATGGCATGGTATCATTGAAATATCTGCACAAAGTTTATTTTGCAAATAAGATGACTTTCCCCCAAAACCTCCAGCTTACCTAACTCATGGGCTTTCATGTAGTCATCAGATACACACACACACACACACACACACATATATATATATATATATTTGGCTGAGGCAGTTGGGGTTAAGTGACTTGCCCAGGGTCACACAGATAGGAAGTGTTAAGTGTCTGAGACCAAATTTGAACTCAGATCCTCCTGACTCCAGGGCTGATGCTCTAACCACTGCACCACCTAGCTGCCCCAGAAAGTATACTCTTAAAAGTCTCTCCCTCCTTTCATCCTCTATTAACACCTTGCTGGTGAACTAAGTAGCTATGGTTATATAGTATAGAGATGAACTTGCATTAGTTCTTACTCACACATTATGTGATAGTAGCCCAGTAGATTTTCCCAAGTAACAATTGAGGTAATTGATTTAATAGCAAAGAAGCCCAAATTTGATTAATATTTTGCTTTCTATGTGCCTACATAGAATCAACCAGCAAAGAAAAATATTGTCTATTATTTGACTACTAAGTGGTATCACTCTCAAGCCACCAAAACTTTTTTTGGCAACAGACAGTCTTTCCTCATGCACTGGCTTCCCAACTAAGGTTACATTCTTACAGTTCACCAAAGGATGCTTGCCTATGGGATGTTAGAATGTTCTCGCTCCCATTGCTTATAACCTATATGACTTATCGTACCTTTAAGACTTGTTGCTATCCCTTATTCAATGCTGATCTAAGGCAAGGCTGGGGAGTATGCAGCCTACAAGCCATATAAGGTCTGAGAAACCATGTACTAAGACAACTAGGTGATGATGAGTTGAAAACTAGGTACAATAATCTTTCACTGCTTGAGTTCTATAAGTTGATATGGCCAGTGAATGATACTATAAATATCCAAATGGCCCTTGGCAAAAAAAAAGTTTCCCTATTCCTGATTTTGGGGTAGGCAAATGAAGTATTAGTGTGTGATATTAAAATTATCTGCCTTTGATTTGGCCTATCTTCAATGATTTGGAATGATTCTGTTCTTCAATCCAAGTGAACCTGTATTCTTTTCTAGGCAAATAATTCACTCTTTAGTCATACATTTTATTTGACCACAGCAAATTAAAATATAAAAGATATTGCTTTACCTACACTTCCTAGCCCCTAAGTCATGAGAAAGACTAAAGGATGGAATTGCATGTATGTTAAAAAAATATATATATACGCTAAAAATATATCATTCTGATCTCCATATCTGGAAAACATAAGACAAAACTGGAAAATGATAGGCTAATATTATTGATGAATATCAGTTAACATTTCACATGAAATATCTAACAAATACCATATAGCAATAGTTTCTTAAACGTGTTCATTATGATCAAGTAATATTCCAAAGGGATTCTTGAATATTTAAAAAGAAAGTCAATATTACGATATAGTTGTCACTTAAAGAGAATTTTAAGATCTGCATTGTTTTACATGTTGTGTCCTTTGCTTATCCAACATTTCTTAAAGATAGATAACATTATGCCTATTTTACAGATGAAAAAATTGAGGCCAAAAGATGTTAAAGGATTTGCGTATAATTATTATGAGTTAGTATCTAAGGCAAAATTTAAACTCAGTTCATCCTGATGCCATCAAATGCACTATCTACTATATTACCTAATATATATATATATGTATACATATATATACTATACAGTACATAATACAATAAGTTATGTTATCAAGAAAGCCATAATATAATGTGATTAAACCATTAAGCCATTCCATACCATTAAAACAAAAAAAAAATATGAGGAATACAATGAAATCTGGAAAGATTTTTTTGGGGGGGAAGTGAAGTAAAAAACAAAAAAAAGAATCAACTCTAACAATATGAGGAAAAGGGAAAGTGAATGAGGCTGAACAGTGAATTATGATAGAGGCTAGGAGGGAGTGACTACAAACTTATAATACTTTATGTATTAAAATTGGTTGAATTGTAAATAATTGCCATACAAGTTGGATTGAATGTATTTATTAATATTAAATTTTTAATAAAATTAAAAACAAAAATTAAATAACAAAAATAATTTAGCTATCAAAGGATACTGAGAGTTTTGATAAAATGCAACATTAATTTACATAAAATAGTAAAAATTATAAAAATAAGAGATATTTTCCTCAACACACTAAAATTAGATTTGTTTACAACTAGGAGATTTGAAATGGAAAAATGCAATGGAACCAGTTATTCCCATTAAAAAGAAGAGTAAAGTGGGCCTAAGTACTGCTGTTATTCCACTTTGACATAGTTTTAAAAGAGCAGTAATTCAGAAAAGAACATTAAAGAATAAGCCTTAGTTAAGTAGTTATAATATGTTCAAATTGAAGATGTTATAATATGTTTAGAAAATTCAAAACAAAACAAGAAACTTAATTGAATTAGTAAAAGACTTTATTCAGCAAGAGAGTACATCTATGATAATTCAACCCATTCTTTTTTTCCACTGTATCAGTGTTTCTGTAATTTGATCTATATGGGTACTTTCCTTCAGTCATGTGTACCACAAGCCTTCCATGACTTATTCTGCGTAATCTGTATTCATGGATTTTTATATATCTTCCCCAAAGGATCTCTCATAAGTTCCAAAAGCTTCCTTCTAGATCAAGAATTCTTAATATAGGGAATATAAATATATTTTAAATATATTTTGATATTTAAAATTAAATATATATTTAGATATCTATATTCAAATATAATTTGTTCCCTTTGTAATCCTGTATATTTTATCCATTGAAAATCATTACTCTGAAAAGAAAGCCCACTATACTTTCAAGGGGATCTATGACATAAAAAAGTTAAAAATCTGCTCTAGATTTAAGAAAAATCATGGTATCAATTTAGTTCTGGAGCTAACCATCTATTATCTCTTCTGTTCACCACATGATTGGTCATCTTCCCTGTTGTCCCAATAATGTATTACCAAGATATTGTTTTTCCACTTCTTGTAATGCAAGCCATCACTGGCAATATGTTGTCATCTACCAATAACCATCATGTATCTTTTCCATAATATGTGCTTTGAAATTTATTTCAGAATGTCACATGGCACCACTGGGAGAATGCATATGTTAAAAAAAAGAATGGATTTTTGTTTCAATTCCACTTCTGGTCTTAATCCAGAATGAATTACTGAGTTATGCAAATTGGAGAATCACAAGGCTTCTGGTTCTCTATACATTTCTGACACAATGTATAGAGTTCTGTTCAGTATAGAGAGCTCGTCTAGTAGCTTAAGCTATAACTTTTTACTTTTGTCCCCTCCTTGTGATATTTTATATTGTATTTTTCCTTTTGTCAAAAAATGTACAGTTTGAATTCATTTGTGTTGTAATGCTGGTGATATGATTTCTTTTTTTATAATGAAATTATATATATATAGAACAGAAAGGGAATTTAGAGGTAATAGACCAACTCCTTAATTCTATAGATAAGGAAATTCAGACTGAGAGGCAAAGTTATTTGGCCGATGTCATACAAGTGGTAAGTCCTAGAACTGGGATTTGAAGCCAATTTTTCTGGCTCCAAACTCAACCCTTTTTCCATTACACCATGCTATGTGCTTTGAAATATATATATTTATTCTTTGCTCTGCTAACTTCATTGGCTTGTTGGATGCAAAGAACTTTTAAAAGTATAAACATAACATTGTCTATTACTATTGTCCTTCCCTCCCCTTCAAACAGAGTTTGTTCCCCTAAAGGTGTAGGGGAAGGAAAGCTTACTAAGATTCTAAAATTACAAAAGTGATAAGAAGCAAAACTTGTTATACTGAGAGATCCTAAAGGGAAGAGGATGAAATAAGGAGAAAATCATGCTGTCATGATTGTTTACCAAATGTTTCTTAGGGTATTGGAATCGAGACTGAAAAAGAGTGAGAAATCATTTTTTATCTCTTATGCAGGATTTTAAAATGGAACCTAATTTATTTTTTCCCTAGACCATGCACTTATCTCTCTGAGAGTATAATCATGGTCTAATCATTGGGGTAAAAAATATAATGAGCCAGGGGGCTCTGGGCCTGAGATAGGGAGGAAGAATTTTTTCTGCACCTTATGAAGGGGGAGGGGAAGATCTGATAGAATCCCCTCTGAGCACAAACAGAAGAGTGAGCAGTTTCTGAAGAGCATTCTTTTTGAAATGGGTCTGGTCAAAGGCAGAGTCAGACAGCCAGTCAACAAGCATTTGTTAAGCACTTAATATATGTCAGGCACTGTGCTAAACATTAGGGATACAAAGGAGAGTTCCTGTCCTCAGTCTAGTTAGCTAACATTTTAATGGAGGTGATTACATGCAAATAATTGTATTTTCTGCTATAGTGAGATGACTTGTGCACAAGAGGTGGCAGAAGGTCATCAAGGAAATAAGTAGTTGGGAAAAGAAGGTGGGCCAGTCATGTTGGAAGAATAAGGAATAACAGATGGGCTCCCCAGGGATCAGTTTCCATTTGAGTTTTGCATCATTGTTATAGAGGACATGACTAGCCTTTTAATTATTAAAGCTTACAACCTTGTACTCATGTGTGACTCGTTGCTAAGTCTTGGTTCAACATTCTCAGTGTCGCTCACGTTTTTCTTTTCTTTCCATTCACATGGCCACCACCCTACTTCAGTACCCCATCACATCTTACCTGGACTAATGAATTACCCTCTTAATTGATTCTTCTGCCTCCAGTTAATGCCTTCTATCATCTAATCTATGCTTAACTGCCAAAGTGATTTTCCTAAAGTTCAGTCGACCATGCCATTTCCTTTCTCATGGAGCTCCTGTATTGGGATTTTAGGAAAAACCAATGTTGTTGATGTAGCAATTAAAATCCTTCATAGTCCTCCACTATTGGGATGAATTGCCTTCTCATGTCTATCTATTAGAATATCTAAATTCCTTTAAAGCTAAGGCCCATGCCTACATGAGATTTGTAATAATCCAAGAAGTTAATACTACATTCCCAATTATTGTAATTATATTCTTATATGTATATATGCTGCTTCATCACCTACAGAAAGCAAGCTTTGAAGCTAAAGACTACTTCATTTTGCCTTTATATCCTCAGTATCCAGCACAGTGTTTAGCATACAGCATGTTCTTATTAACAATTTATTTCTTGTTTGCAAGAGGAAAGCCTCCAGGATGTTTGGTGAATAGTAGAATTTGACCAAGAACTACACAGGATAAGAAAATCTGGATGAGTTGTCCATCTATCACTTATGAAGAGTGGCCAACAATGCAGAACCCATTTAAACCTCCAAGGAATTTTACACAGAACTATTTCTTTCCAATTCCCTTTTTTTCCATACATAGAAGAAAGGCTAGATAACTTGATAGAGGTCACAGTATTTAATTCAACAAATAACTGTAGATAAAGTGATGAAACAGCTCCTGCCCTCAAGAAGCTTACATTCTATTTGGATTTGCATTTACTGTATTCCATGAACAGAGGAATGAATGCCTTTTTTCCCTGTTTAGTCATAATTCTTAGCATGCATTCTTTCTTTTTTAGATTGAATAGTATTTTTTTTTCAATTATGTGTAAAGATAGCTTTTAGCATTCATTTTTGTCCCCAAGACAAGCAAGCAATCTGATATAGATTATACATGTATATAATCATGTTAAATATATTAATCATATTGTGAAAGAAGACTCAGAACAAAAGAGAAAAATCAAAAGAAAGAAAAAACAAGAAGTGAAAAGAGTATGCTTCAATCTGCATTCAGAGTCTATATTTCATTCTCTGGATGTAGTCTTGATTCCATCACCAGTATCTTAGAATTGCCCTGGATTGTTGCATTGTTAAGAAGAGTTAAGTTTATCATAGTTGATCAATGCACAATCTTACTGTTACTGTGTATAATGTTCTCCTGGGTCTGCCCACTTCACTCAGCATCAGTTCATGTAAGTCTTGATTTTTTCTGAAATTCACCTGTTCATCACATCTTATATCACAATAGTATTCTGTTACATTCATATACCACAATTTGTTCAGCCATTCATATCAGTTTATGGGTATCCCCTTCCAATGTCCAATTCTTTGCCAGCACAAAAAGAGCTACAGTTGGTCCTTTTCCATTTTTATGTTCTTTTCAGGATACAGACTTAGAAATGATATTGCTGGATCAAAGGAGAAGCACAGTTTTATAGTTTTTTGGGTGTAGTTTCAAATTGCTCTCCAGAATAGGTGACTCAGGGGGCAGCTAGGTGGTGCAGTGGATAGAGCACAAGCCCTGAAGTCAGGAGGACCTGAGTTCAAATTTGGCCTCAGACACAACACTCCCTAGCTGTGTGATCCTGGGCAAGTCTCAACCCCAATTGCCTCAGCAAAAAGCAAAAAAAAAAAAAGAATAGCTGACTCGTTTACATCTATTAATTTTCTTTTTTCATATTACTACAGATAGCTTTAATTTTTTCATCTGAAAACTGTCTGTCCCTATCCTTTGACCTTTTTATCAATTGGGAAATGACTTGTACTCTTATAAATTTGATTCAATTTTCTATGTTTGAAAAATGAAGCCTTTATCAGAGAAAAAAAATGTTTCCCAACTTTCTGCTTTCTTTCTAATCCCAATTGCATTGACTTTATTTGTACAAAAACTTTTCATAATTTAGTGTAATCAAGTTATCCATTTTGCATTTCATGATGCTCTTTTTGTCAACCACAGATTCTTTCCCTTCCTCTACATCAAACGTAAACTATTCCTTGTTCTACATTTTTTCTTTCTTTCTTTTTTTTTCTTTTTTTTTGTTGAGGCAATTGGTGTTAATTGACTTGCCCAGGGTCACAGCTAGGAAGTGTTAAGTGTCTGAGGTCAAGTTTGAACTCAGGTCTTCCTGACTTCAGAGCTGGTGCTCTATCCACTGTACCACCTAGCTGCCCCTGTTGTCCTAATTTGCTTATGGTATCATCCTTAATGTCTATATCATGAACCCATTTCAACTTTACCTTGGTATATGGTGTGAGGTATTGGTCTATGCCTGGTTTCTGCCATACTATTTTTCACTTTTTTTTTCAAATAATGAGCTCTTACTTTAGAAGATGGCATATTTGGGTTTATCAATTAATAGAGTACTATAGTCATTTACAACTGTTTCTTGTTGTATTCCACTGATTTACCATTCTAATTCTTACCCAGTACCAAATAATTTATTTATTTTTTTTTTAAAACTTCAGTGGATTCTCTTTATTATCAACATTTGCTTTCCTTTCCTTCCTCTTCTTTGCCAATAACATACATTGAGTGAATCTCATTTCATTTGAATGCTTTCAGCATATGTAGCATTGCTTTTAAAAGGAATGCTTTATATTGCAGAATTTCATGCTGTTATTGTCGAAGGTAGGTTCAGAAACTCAAAAAGTAGGCGACTCTCGACAGCAATGCTTCCAGTTCATTGAAGACGACATTCTCCTGCAGGAATTTCATTTCATCCTATTTCCTACTCTTCTTACATCGTTGTTGCATGAGTTGTCTTATGCTTTGTGTGGAGTTCCTCCTAAGGTGTTTCTAAATTCATTTGCTAAAGGAATTCCTCAATGTTACATACATTTCAAATATGTTGTACACTCTTCCGTGCGGAATACATGGAAGATTTCAATGCACAGCAAATCTCCTGAAGAAACAGTGCAACAAATGAGAACGCTTCAATGGATTCTGTTTATTATCAACATTTGCTTTTCTTTCCTTCCTCTTCTTTGCCAATAGGATACATTGAGGGAATCTCATTTCATCTGAATGGTTTCGGCCTGTATAGCATTTCTTTAAGAGGAATGCTTTATATTACAGAATTTCATGTTGTTATGGTAGAACGTATGTTCAGAAACTTAAAAAGTAGACTACTCTCGACAGCAATGCTTCTAATTCATTGAAGACGACATTCTCTTGCAGAAATTTCATTTCATCCTATTTCCTATTTTTCCTACATCGTTGTTGCATGAGTTCTCCTATGCTTCCTGTTGAGTTTATCCGAAGGTATTTCTGAATGCCTTTGCTAAAGGAAATCCTCAATGTTAAATACATTTCAACTGCATTGTATACTCTTCCGTGCAGAATACATGGAAGATTTCAATGCACAGAAAATCCCCTGAAGAAATAGTGCAACAGGGGAGAAAGAAGATGTGGTTTCTGTTTATTATCAACATTTTTTTTTTTTTCCTTCCTCTTCTTTGCCAATAAGATACACTGAGGGAATCTCATTTCATTTGAAGGGTTTAGGCATGTATAGCATTCTTTTTAAGAGGAATGCTTTATATTACAGAATTTCATGTTGTTATGGTAGAACGTTTGTTCAGAAACTGAAAAAGTAGGCTACTCTCGACAGCAATGCTTCCAATTCATTGAAGATGACATTGTCCTGCAGGAATTTCGTTTCATCCTATTTCCTGCTTTTCTTACATCGCTGTTGCATGAGTTTTCTTATGCTTCGTGTTGAGTTTATCGGAAGGTATTTCTCAATACATTTGCTAAAGGAAGTCCTCAATGTTAAATACATTTCAACTGCGTTGTATACTCTTCCGTGCGGAATACCTGGAAGATTTCAATGCACAGCAAATCTCCTGAAGAAATAGTACAACAAAGGAGAAAGCTTCAATGGATTCTGTTGTTTATCAACATTTGCTTTTCTTTCCTTCCTCTTCTTTGCCAATAAGATACATTGTGTGAATCTCATTTCATCTGAATGCTTTTTGCATGTGCAGCATGCCTTTTAAGAGGAATGCTTTATATTGCAGAATTTCATGTTGTTATGGTAGAACGTAGGTTCAGAAACTGAAAAAGTGGGCTACTCTCCACAGCAATGCTTCCAATTCATTGAAGGCCACATTGTCCTTCAGGAATTTCATTTCAATCTATTTCCTACTTTTCCTACATCGTTGTTGCATGAGTTCTTTTGTGCTTCATGTTCAGTTGCTCCTAAGGTATTTCTCAATACATTTACTAAAGGAATTCCTCAATGTTAAATACATTTCAACTGCGTTGTATACTCTTCCGTGTGGAATACATGGAAGATTTCAATGCACAGCAAATCTCCTGAAGAAATAGTGCAACAGAGGAGAAAGCTTCAATGAATTCTCTTTATTATCAACATTTGCTTTCCTTTCCTTCCTATGCTTTGCCAGTAAGATACATTGAGTGAATCTCATTTCATTTGAATGCTTTCAGCATGTGTAGCATTGCTTTTAAGAGGAATGCTTTA
>JAJPUD010003502.1:141334-166765 GCA_023553655.1 Myrmecobius fasciatus
TTTCCTTCCTCTTCTTTGCCAATAAGATACACTGAGGGAATCTCATTTCATTTGAAGGGTTTAGGCATGTATAGCATTCTTTTTAAGAGGAATGCTTTATATTACAGAATTTCATGTTGTTATGGTAGAACGTTTGTTCAGAAACTGAAAAAGTAGGCTACTCTCGACAGCAATGCTTCCAATTCATTGAAGATGACATTGTCCTGCAGGAATTTCGTTTCATCCTATTTCCTGCTTTTCTTACATCGCTGTTGCATGAGTTTTCTTATGCTTCGTGTTGAGTTTATCCGAAGGTATTTCTCAATACATTTGCTAAAGGAAGTCCTCAATGTTAAAATACATTTCAACTGCGTTGTATACTCTTCCGTGCGGAATACCTGGAAGATTTCAATGCGCAGCAAATCTCCTGAAGAAATAGTACAACAAAGGAGAAAGCTTCAATGGATTCTGTTGTTTATCAACATTTGCTTTTCTTTCCTTCCTCTTCTTTGCCAATAAGATACATTGTGTGAATCTCATTTCATCTGAATGCTTTTTGCATGTGCAGCATGCCTTTTAAGAGGAATGCTTTATATTGCAGAATTTCATGTTGTTATGGTAGAACGTAGGTTCAGAAACTGAAAAAGTGGGCTACTCTCCACAGCAATGCTTCCAATTCATTGAAGGCCACATTGTCCTTCAGGAATTTCATTTCAATCTATTTCCTACTTTTCCTACATCGTTGTTGCATGAGTTCTTTTGTGCTTCGTGTTCAGTTGCTCCTAAGGTATTTCTCAATACATTTACTAAAGGAATTCCTCAATGTTAAATACATTTCAACTGCGTTGTATACTCTTCCGTGTGGAATACATGGAAGATTTCAATGCACAGCAAATCTCCTGAAGAAATAGTGCAACAGAGGAGAAAGCTTCAATGAATTCTCTTTATTATCAACATTTGCTTTCCTTTCCTTCCTATGCTTTGCCAGTAAGATACATTGAGTGAATCTCATTTCATTTGAATGCTTTCAGCATGTGTAGCATTGCTTTTAAGAGGAATGCTTTATATTGCAGGATTTCATGTTGTTATTGTAGAAGGTAGGTTCAGAAACTCAAAAAGTAGGCGACTTTCGACAGCAATGCTTCCAATTCATTGAAGACGACATTCTCCTGGAGGAATTTCATTTCATCCTATTTCCTACTCTTCTTACATCGTTGTTGCATGAGTTGTCTTATGCTTCGTGTGGAGTTCCTCCTAAGGTGTTTCTAAATTCATTTGCTAAAGGAATTCCTCAATGTTACATACATTTCAAATACGTTGTATACACTTCCGTGCGGAATACATGGAAGATTTCAATGCACAGCAAATCTCCTGTTTTGAGGTTCTTCCAGAGTATCTTCTTCTAGAATCGTGTTGTTCTCCAGATATTGTGGGGTTTTTTTGCTTCAGAATCAGTCTAGAGGCTTCATATGTTGCTGGTTTGAGGGGAGGTTAGAGGAGGTTACAGAGACTCCTGTCTGATCTCCGCCACCATGGCTCCACCCCTGGAAGGAACTCAGTACCAAATAATTTAGATGATTGCCACTTTGTAATATAATTTTAGATCTGGTAAGGTCTAAATCTAAGATCTAAAGATCTGAATAAGTAAATTAATTTAGGTATAATTGTCTTTTTTTTTTTTTTTTTTTTTGGTGAGGCAATTGGTGTTAAGTGACTTGCCTAGGATCACACAGCTAGTAGATGTTAAGTATATCAGCCTCCTAACTTCAGAGCTGATGCTCTATCCACTATGCCATCTAGGTGCTTTTTATAATTGCTATTTTATTATATCAGCTCTTCCTACCCATGAGCATTGATATTTTCCCAGTTGTTTAGATCTGACTTTATTTGTATAAAAAGCATTTTGTAATTGTTTTCATTTTGTTTTGACAGCTAGATTTCCAAATATTTCATATTATCCATACTTATTTTAACTGGAATTCCTCTTCCTATTTTTGATGCAGGGCTTTGTTGGTGATATACAAAAATGCTGGTGATTTATATAGATTTTTTATATCCTATATCCTACTTTGCTACAGTTAATTATTTAATGTAGTTTTCAAATCATTTTCTTTTCTCATTGCCATAGCTAATATTTCTAGCACAATATTGTATACAATTAAGTATTCAATATATATTCTCAATGTATTAAGTACAATAGTGGTGACAATGGGCTTCTAGTTTAAATGAACACTTCTCCTGCTACTAAAATGGCTGTATCAGTCAATCTACTTCCCAACGACTCCAGCCACCATTCCTGTAACTTTTCAAACCAAAATCTCTCTTTCTCTGATAACTACTCCTCCATAGGTGTTGTTTCCTCATTATTAGAATGTAAGCTTGGGTATTCTACCTCTAATTCCAATATTATCTCCATTATTCTACCTTAGAAGATGAGAAATGTATACAATTGTAAAATGCCATCAATAAAACCTATCAATCAGAATTTGTGAAAGATACAAAGGATCTACAAGATCCAAGAAGAAATCCAAAGAGGTTAAATTTGCCATTAAGTGGTATGATGTAGAGCAAGGCGGGGAAGGGGAGAAGCCAGCATCAAAGGTGACAGAAACATTTTAACCAAAATCATCAGATCCAGAGCAGTAGTCCATATCTCTACCATGTTGCAAAGGAAAAACTGAATTTGGGCAATAATGATTATGTAGATTGGAATAAAATGATGAAGGCCCTTGAAAGATAAGGTAGAGAATTTGGACTTTTTTGGAAGGGAATGAACAATGGGAAGTTATTATAGTTTTCTGAGCAAAAGGATGACACAATCAAATATAAAGTGTTAAATTAAATATGCATAGTGCAGATAGATGTTGTGGACAGGTAGGTAGAGACAAGATCTTTGTGAACCCAAATTGGCTAGGAAGACTTTATAGAAGATAATGATCTTGCACTGGACCCTGGAGGGCCAACTCAGGCTTTGGAGTTGGAACATCTGGATTCATATCCTATCTTTGCTATTTATCATTTATATGACTCTGAGCAAAATCACTTCCTTTCAGGGGACCTCAGGTTTCTTATCTGAAAATGGAATAGAGAGTATCAGAGTAGATGATTTTTAAGATTGCTTCTAATTCTTAAACCCCATGATTAAACTGGATAGTATTCAAATAGAGGGAAGGGGAAGGCCTTCTCAGGAGAGCAATAGCATAAGAGAAGGCAATGAACATGATGTGTACTGAGAGTTGTGAAGGGCCTGAAGTGGGCAGAAGTACTACTTCACAGTCATCAGCCTAAATAAAATGATGCCTGATTCTAGTAGGCATCTTCAAAAACAATAGTTTAGTGTGGAGGCATATTTGACCCTTAATGACAATCTTTCCTAGTGTAACCATCACTAATCCCCTTTCTACTTGACCTTGTTGGAGCTTTCATGGATGTTAAAAACTAATAATCCTGTTGCTGACAAAAGAAAGAGAGAAAAGTAAGTATGCTAGTGTGAATTACTGTTAAAGTTCAATATTCCATTATGAAAATGAACTATTGGATTCAGACAAGTGCTTAGCTCAGCAGTTACTAGGAACTAGCACTTACTCTGATTTGTCTCAAAATCATGCAAATTTTTCTCTGTTTATATATACCCCCAAATTCCCAGGTGCCACTTTCCAAGTAATCAGTCTTCACTACCTCTGTGCTCAGCTCTTTGGCAAAGTCCAGAGCCAGCCTTTAGGGACTGGCTGCTACCGAAGATAAGGAAGAAACGTTTCCTTAGAACAGAATCAAGATTATTTTGATTTTTGGTCAACAGAAGATTTTTTTAATATGTCTTCTCTTAGGCCTTGACGCCAATGCAGAAGAAGGAACATCTTGAATTCTAACTCTGCTGGCTGGTAGTAAGCACACCTGAGATCTTCTCCATCTTTTTGGTCTTTAGGTATAGTGCAGTAGAACCCACGCCAGCTTTGGAATCAGAGGATTCCAAATTCTGCTTCTTACCACATATGTAACCTCAAACAAATCATTTAGCCTTTCTGTGCCTCAATTTCCTGACTTATAAAATGAGAAGATTTGACTAGATAACCTTTGAGGTCTTTTCCAAATCTACAATCCCAATCCTCTCTCCAAGGAAAGTAGAGGTTTCTTTGGGGCTGTTATATGTCCACAATCAGGCCATATCCAATTTAGTGAGTACATGGTAGCTCCTGAGGAAGAAGATGATGATGATGATGATGATAATAGCTGACACATCAAAAGTATTTTAAAGTTTGTTGGATGACGTATATGTAGTATCACATTTGAACTAGTCTAAGAGGTAGGTGCTATTATTGCTCCAGTTTGTGAATGTGGAAACTAAACTCAGGGAGATTAATGACTTGTTTATGGTCCCCATAGCTGATAAATGTGGGTGGGAATGGGGGAAGGAAAATTAAAGTCAGGTCTCTTTTATCTCCAAGTAAATCAATCTTTCCCCTCTATTATAGCAGTATAGTGAAAGATGGCTGTCTCTTTAGGATCAACCGGAAGGCTAGACAGTACAGTAGAAGACCTATTATAACCAACTGCCTGTCAAGTCAACAGGTATTTATTAAATACTTACTTGCTCTGTGCTAGGCACTGGACCAAGTTCTGTTGATCGAATTGCAATTAAAGAAAGACAATTTCCACCTTCAAGAAGATTACATTCTCAAGGGGAAATTCCAGTTCACCTGTTTTTTAAAGTTATACCTGACTTTTTATATCCCTACTTGGGATTTTCTTGGCAAAGGTACTGGAGTAATTTACCATTTTCTTCTCCAGTTCATTTTATAGATGAGGAAACTGAGACAAACAGGGTTAAGTGACTTGTCCAGGATTACACAGCTAATAAGTATCTGAGGCTAGATTTGAACTGAGGAAGATAAGTCTCTTCCTGATTCCAGGAACTCTATCTACTGTACCTCCTAGCATTATTGAATTCCTATCCATGCCTGAATAAAATGTAACTTCCTCTAAGAAGCCTTCCCTGATAGGTCCCCATCAGTAACAACTCTCTAGTTGACAAGGTATATGTCATATTTCCCTTCTAGATTGAGAGGTCCATTAGAACAAGAACTGAATTGCATCTAAATTTCATAACTCTCCTTATACTTAGCACAGTTTTATTTACTAGAATAAGAGTTTAATAAGTATTTGTTATATTTGATCAAGCATACATGGGTAAATGAGCCTATACATGGGCATATCTAAAGACTCAGAATTGAGGGGTATCCATAAAGATGTAAAATAGGTATGAGTAATTATGATGATATATATATATATATAATGAGACATATTACCAATAAAATAATAATAATAATAGAAATAATAGAAAAGAAACCAAAAAAGTTTTTTTTTTGGACTGGGAAAAGAAGAGGGTCTATTATGAATGAAAAATGATAGATAATCAGTAAACTACCAGGATGTTTTACTGACACATCTGATGTCAAGAGAGAGACCTAAAAGACTGGGCCTGTTATAAAAGATTTACACAATGGCCTGAGTAAGAGCTGCATAGGATGAAGGGGGATATATTTTGGTGTGTGTTGCTACAGATAGTATCCACATTGATAAAATGTTTCCAATGAAATAAAGTATTCTAAAAATACATTGTACATAATATTTGTTAAGCAACATTGCAGATGTTACAATCATATAGAAGTACTAAATTATGTGACCAAATCACATTCCATGTGTTCCAAGCAGACTATAATTATGAAGAAGACATGGATCTCATATTTTTCTTGATTAAAAGGCATTAGGTGGTACAGCGGACAATTCTGGGCCTGGAGTTAGGAAAATCCGATGTCACTTTGAGTCTCAGGCACTAGATGTGTGATCCTGAGCAAGTCACTTAACTTCTGTTTCCTTAATATGAGAACAATATTAGTATTTACCTCCCAGGGTGATTGTAAGGAACAATGGGACATTGATAAAGTGCTTTTTAAACCTTAAAGCATTATATAAGTGATGACTTTTTCTCCTCCTTCGCTATCTTGTTGTCTTCCTCCTTTTTCTCCTTCTTCTCCTTCTCCTTTTCCAGTTTAACCTCATTTCTTTTTACAGATGCCTCTTCAATTTATATATCCAACTCTAATCTCTCTTTTGAGTTCCAGTTTTACAATTCCCAACAATCTTTTGGATATTTCAAACTGGATGTTCAATAGGAATCGCAAAATCAATATGTCCAAACTCATTCCTCTTCCACTCTTCTTGATTTCTGCTGAATGCTTCTTTCTCATCAATAAACCAACTTGGCTCCTCTCTAACCTTTACCTCATATACCTAATCAGATGCCAAATCCTGTTGTTTCTACCTCAACACCATGTCTTAAATCTACCCCTTCTCTCTCTTCTCCTAGCTATCATTCAAGGTCAGGCTCTCATTATCCTTTGCCTGGACTACTACATTGGGCTCATTACTATTCTCTCTGACTGGAGCATACCCATTTTAATCCATCCTTCATACAGCTGCCAAAGTGATTTTCTCAGAGGACAAGTCTGTCCCTATAATTCCCAATTCAATAATTTCCATTGACTCCCAATTGCCACTAGGATCAAACAGGTATATGCTCTTCATGATGCTTTTGAAAATCCCTTACAACCATGCCCCAATTTACCTTTCTAATCTGAGTCTACATTGTTCCTTTTCCTGCGCAAACTACATTCTTGCTATTTTGCAACCATGACACTGCCTCTCCCATTTCCTTGTATTTTGTATTTGCTGTCCTCCATTCCTATAATGCAACAACTCTGCCTCTTAGAATTCTTTCCTTCCTTCAAAATTCTGCTGTAGCACCACCTTCTAGGTGAACCATTTTATGAGTCTCCCAAGTGCTAGCACTGTACTTCTATAAATCACCATGCATTTATTCTGTATACCCTTACATCTGTGGATATAATTCCACTCAATCAAATAACAAATATTTATTGAGTGCTTACAGCATGCCAGGAATGGATGGTGTTTCACTTTTCTTTATATCTTTAGTGAATAGTACAGTGTATGGATCATTATAGGCAATTGAAAAGGCTTGTTCATCAATTTAGTAGGCAACCATGGCGTACCTAGCACCATACTAAGCGCTGGGCAGGGGGTGAGTAATGGGGAAAGCCAAGAGCAATGAAAATATGGCTTTTGTCCACAGAAGTAGAAAATCATGTTTCTCTCAATAATAATTATTCACATTTATATAGTACTTGAAGATTTACTCAGCATTTTTCTTTATTGCAACCTTGGAAAGAATGTAGAAAGAGTATCATAGCTATTTTGTAAAGAGGAAAGCCAAGGCTCGGAGAGATGAAACTGTTTGCCCATGGACACACAACTAGCAAGTACAGGGAATGGTTCAAACAAATTCTTCTGAGCCCCCCAAACAAGTCTTCTTTATTACACCCCACATTGCCCATAAGACCTTCATGATAAATACTCATCTGAATGCTTCCTGCTTCCTGGAGAATCAATCACAACCCTAACCCTGGACACAAGAAAATGTTATAATTGACCTTACAGAAACCTCACAAAATGCATTATCTGCTTTGATCTTTACATGTCCAGGAAGGTAGGACAGGGACTATTATACCCCTGTCCTAGATGAGAAAACTCAGACTTGAGAAAATTTGGTGTCTTTTCTGAGATCACATAGGTACTGAGTGGCAGAGTCCAAGTTAAAAACCCAGTTTTTCAATAACTCAGTGCTATACCTTTTGTACACTTTAGCAGGACCAAATATGTCATTGAGGCTCCATTTATGAGTCTTCTATTGGTTAGAGACTCAAGTAGCAAACTTCCCTGAGTACAGCAGAAATATTTCTATGGCTTTATGAAATGACAGGCTGTCTCCTTCTGATGTCCTAGTTCTCTGTAATTGGAACTTGGCTATGTTCCACATTACCTAAGCCCAGAGATTCCCAAGAGGAAGCCTAATCTGTGCTCACATCATTCCCATCACTGATGAGATGTGAACTAACTCCCCTAATATGCAAGTCCCTATGCCGTTTCCAGATGTAGCAGAACTCTCCAGGTATTAGAAAATCATTGAGACGTTAGGTAATCCGGAAACTTGAAGTTTCTTTGGACAGAGACAAGTTTGATCTAACTTAAGCTGGTCAATCTTCTGACCAAAGTCATCCTCTTCCTTATACTCCCACTTCCTTCAATTGTCATTATTAACCAGGTCTTTTTTTCACTAGAGATGAGGTCACCTTCTCTCCAGAGGGAGTTAGTTCAATAAGTAAAATTAGTTGGCATTTATATAATGCATTAAACCGTGCAAAACATTTAATATATATTAATCTCATTTGAGTCACACAACAACCTTTTACAAATGTGGAAACTGAGGCTTCCTGAACCCTTACGTCTCTAACTGAACATTCCTAAATTCCAGATAGCTAGGGAGGTGCAATGCATTAGACTTGAGTTCAGGAAGATGTGAATTCAAATTTAATTTCAAACACTTATTAGTTGGATTACTTTGGGCAAGTTATAACCTCTGTCTACCTCAGTTGCCTCAACTGTAAAATGGAGAAGATCATAGTATCAGTTTCCAAGGGCTATTGTGATGATGAAATGAGATAACATTTGTAAAGCAGTTAGCATAGTGCCTGGTACTTAATAGGTACCATATAAATGATCATTATTATTTATTTTCATTCATCTTATTTTATTTAGATTTTTGAGGACTAGGTGAGAGCATCACTACCTAGCCTTAATCACTTAATAGGTGCAGCCTCAGTCAAGTTGAGACCTCTGGAAGAAGACCTTACCTTAAAAAAGGCCAAAGTCTCCCATTTCATCCAGAGTCTTCTCCAGTTATCTTTATCTATATCTTGCCACTAGACCCAAATGGCTCTGGAACAGGAAAGTGAGGTGGGTGACTTTGTACAGCTCTCTCTCATTTAAATCCAACTCACTTTCATGTCATGGCATCACCTCCCTGATGTCAGGTCCTCTTTGAGAATGATCTGAAGGTCGCTGGCCTCTTCTGAATGACTTCAGATTGTTATTATTGTTAGGGAAGGTTGTCATAATGGGCAACTAATCAATCCTGGGCTAGACTGGCAAACATGGAGCTGACAAGATGAGTAGGGAAGAGCTAAACCAGAGTCTGTGTCATTATGAAAAGTGACACTGTTTACAAAGAACCCTGGTCTGAGTTGGGAGGTCTGAATGCAGCCTCTGACACCCAATAACTGTGAGACCACAGGAGAACTATTTAAACTCTTTGTGCCTTTATAAATGAAGTGGTTGGATAGGTTAGCCTCCAGTGTCCCTTGCAGTTTGATACTATCTGGTCAATGATCTCATTACCATCCATAAGGATTTGGAGTAATTTCATGAGAAAGAAATTTGCCTTATTTTGTTTAGATACTGAGGCAGGAACAAGGAGCAAGGGGTCAAGGGAAGGATGGAAATTGTAATGAAAAGCTTAGGCTCAATGTCAAAAAAAACTTCCTAAAAATGAGAGCTGACCAAAAGTGTCCCGGGCCCCTTCAGGAGGGTAGTGTTTCCCATCACTGGAACTCTTAAAGCAGCAGCAGTAATGACCAATTGCTGTATTTGTTACTTTTAAAATTAAATAATAGAAGAAGTTTTCATTTGTATCGACCTAGAGAGTTAATAATATGCTTTGTGCAAGAATGATTTCCTCCCTCCTGCTTTTACATACAAGCAAGCAAAAGTCTAGGTTAGTGAAAAAGTCTTATTCAAACTCACTCAGGTAATTAGTGGCAGAGCTAGGATTAGGTCTCCTAATCCCAGGGATTCTTTGGAGGAGTCTGGGTTGAACCAAGTGATATTGCTGACCATCTGACTCCTTAATTCCATGATGCTTTTTGCTTGTTCTTTCATGGGACCCCTGACCTGTCTTGGGGTTCTGAGAGTCAGAGAGAAGGGCCCTCCAGGAAGACCTTGACACCTAATCCCTCAACCCCCTTCTCATTGCACAGACCAAAAACTTAAGCAGCTCATAATTGATCCACTCCTAAACCTTCATTTAAGACTTAGAAAAGCCTTAAATGTCATAAAGGGTTAAGTTTTCCATTCTCTCCTGAGCAGGGCCCACAGGGGGCAAGTTCTAGTAATCTTAGCAATCAAGCAAACTATGGGAAAAAAATGAGTGCTGTAAGGTTCTTTAGCCCAAATTTATTGATTAGAGAACAGGACTCCACTTTATCAGCTTAATCAAAACACGAGTTTGCAGGCAGCCCTTGGTTTGTGGAGATCGAGTGAAAGCCACAGCTGACAAAAGCCCCCTCTTGTAGAGAAACACAAGGGACATGGTGGTGGAGAATGGAAATCCTCGTGTAATTTTCCATGAGGACTAAAAACACATTGCATTAAGAGGTTGGATGAGAGACAGAGAAAACAAGAAGCAGGATCAAAAAAGCTGGTTGTCCCCATTTGGCCCAAGTTGCTCTTCCTGAGGGGCAGGATCAGTTTTCTAGAAATCCTAATCCTCTTCTCAGCCTGTCAGAGAAGTACAGAGAAGATATTGCCAAGAGCCCACCAACTCCACCCACAAAAATCCCAGAAAAGCTGTGACTAGCTCAGCTTGGCCCAGCCATCACTATTAATATTTTCCAGGACACTTTCATAGTGTCACGGAATTAGAGTTGCAAAGCACCTTAGAGATTAATCTGCCACTTCCCTTAATTTACAGATGAGGAAACTGAGACTCAGAGAAATTAAGTAAAACTCAGACCCTCCAAATATGGGGCTTTTCCTAATTTGTCACAGTACTCCTCCAGAGAAGAAATAAAAAAGCAGACATAATTACAGAGTAGAAGAGCACCAAAGAAAAAACACATATATAGGCCAAGTTAAGTAGCTATGCATGTTGTATCAGTTGAAGGGCATTGAGATAGGATTTCCTGACAGTAGTTCCACTACTACTCTTTCTGATCCCTGAGATACAATCTATTCAACAAAATTATTTTTTTAAACCTTTAATTTGTGCAAGCAACTAGGTTGCACAATGGATAGAGCGCTGATCCTGGAGTCAGAAAGACTCATCTCTCTGAATTCAAAGCCGACCTCAGACATTTATTTACTAGCTGTATGACCCTGAGAAAATCACTTAACCCTGTTTGCCTCAGTTTCCTTATCTGCAAAATTAGCTGCAGAAGAAAATGGCAAACTATCCTAGTATCTTTGCCAAGAAAACTCCAAATGGGGTCTCAAATAGTCAATAGGAATGAACAACAATTACTATGTGCAGACACTATGCCAGGTGCTGGAAATTCAGAAACAGGTAAAAACAGTATCTCATTCTATTGGGGTACACAGCCTACAGACAAGGTATATAGATAGATATATAATATCTATATATAGATAGATATATAATCTATATATCTATATCTATATAATATAGATAGATATATAGTAAATAAAAGATGATCTCAGAGGGAATAACAACAACTTGAGGAACCAAGGAGATCCCCTGAAGATGGAACTCGAGGGGGTAGCTAAGTGGTGCAGTGGATAGAGCACCAGCCCTGAAGTCAGGAGAACCTGAGTTCAAATTTGATCTCAGACACTTAACACTTCCTAGCTGTGTGACCCTGGGCAAGTCACTTATCCCCAATTGCCTCAGGAAAAAAAATGGAACTCCAGCTAAATGTTGAAGGCAGTCAGAGAAATTATAAGATACAAGTAAGGAAGGAGGGAATTCTATATATGAGGGACAGCCAATGCAAAGACATGGAGAGGGGGAACAAAGTGTTCTGTGTTTGAGGAGTAGCAAATGGGCCAGAAGAGCAGGATTATAGAATGCAGGGGAAAGAAACATGTAAGAAGCTTCAAAAGACAGGACCTACACAGAATTTCAAAGCTGGTAAGAATTTTTAAAATCACCCAGATTAGGTCTCCTAATCTGAGGAACACCTTTCTCTCTTCTTTTATAGATTCATTCCTTGGAGAATAAAGACATTTCAGTCTGCTATTAAGATATCACTCTGCCCAGAAGCAACTCATATCCTAGGGGGATTCCTTAGGTGCAATCTGATACCAAGGTCCAATGGAAATAGGACACTGGTTAATCATCTGGGAGGGTAGCTATTGATAAAGGACAGGGACATTAAGAGGGGAAAACAGCAAAGAGAAAATATGCTAATTTAACAAGAGCACCATTCCTCCCATCAAAAGTAGGGCCAGAAATACCCAAGGGCATTTGCCTCCTTCTGTGCTTCCTCACATGAGTTAGCCCAGATCCATCACTGATGCCTTTATCCTACCATCTATTCCTCAGGAACAAATCTTCATAGGCTCTGTCGTGGTACAATTGGAAGGGAAATACACCTTTCGAACCTGGGTTCAAATATTGACTATGTCAGTTAATACTAGCAAACTGAATATGGATCAATTTCATGACATCTCTGCTTTAAAAAGTAGTATAATCTGAAGTGATAGTCCCATTTTATGTACTCTGTTCTGACCAGACGGCATCTGTATTACTGTATTCAATTCTTGGAGTCTTGTTTTAGGAAAGCCATTGACAAACTGGAGCTATACTGAGAAAGGACAGGATGATGAAAGGAAAGGAAAACGATCCTTTTCTTTTTTTAAAAATGGGGATTCATTTTGTAGAAAAAAAAGCCTTGTGGTTGAGGGAGAAAGAACATAATAATTGCCTTCAAGCCACTGAAAAGGAAATGGGGATGTTCTCTTTGTGTCTAAATAACAAAATAAGTAGAAGATGCAGGAAAGCAGATTTTGACTTGATTCAAAGAAATATTTCCTTATAATTAAAGTTATCCAGAAACAGACTGGCCTACCTTGAGAGAAATTTAGATGGCCAATGGTAAAGTGATCTTGTAGGGGGATTCTTCCTCAGGTATAGATAAAGGTAAAAGTAGGTGACATCTGAGATTACCTCCAACTGAGTCCATTTTGACTGGTGTTAAGTCCTCTTGCCTGTCCCAGTCAACAGCCCAAATTGCTTCTCTCAGAGAAAGCATTTATAAATATGCAAAGTTATAACTCATAATCAAGCTAATTCTACTTGACAAGGAGCAATTATGGTTTCCACCATGAAAATAGATCCCATTGTTTTGATCTCATAATGGACCAGGAAGGGAAAGAACAGGCAAGGGAGCCAGGGAATGGGTTGTTAGTAAGATTGTCAGTAACACAGCCATGATGAATGAGCTGGGATCAGGTTGCCTTGTCTCTAAGATGAAACCATTGGATAAAGTGGGCCAGGTCTACTCTGTGAGGAGGGGGTCTCTAAACTCTTTGTGGAATTACATAACTATTTTTCTGGCAGGCATCAATCAGCAAACTTTTGGAGTTCCAAGGAAATGTAAGCAGGGATATAGAAAGCCCACTTGAGTTAGTTCTCATAATCTAGCCTAATTGTGAGGAAGGAACTAGCTTACATTCTAAAGTGCTCACTTTCTTAAGATCAGCCTAGAAGACAGAAGGATTTAAAACATTACCAAGAATTTCATGGGACAAAGGCTGCTGGTAATCAGAGAATACCCATCCTCCTTAGGTTCTAGTCTGGAAAGCTGATAGGTACATAAATATAAAGCCTCTGACATCTTTGTCTTTTTAAGTGTATATATATATATATACATATATATTTCTAAATTTTCTCTTTTTTTGTTATGAATTTGATAAACATTGTCAAATATTTCTATATACAAAGAAAAGAAAATGACACAACAAATCTTTATTAAAAACAGCTTTTTCTTTAAATATATCTGTTAAATTTCACATGATAATTTCTTATCTCTGTCCACTTCTAAATTTTCTTCCTTCAGATTTCTGCATCTTTTGTCATGTTTCATCATATTTATCTTTAAAATGTATTAGATAATTCATGAATTATCCTTTTTTTCTTACACTTTAGCTCTCAATAATCTAAGTAAATTAACCTATGTTTAGATTTCAAAAATGTGTATAAATTTGATAAATCTTACATTTTTCACACCAAGGAATCAAGCTCAGGCAAGCTTTCCTATGCTTATACAACCCGGAGCTGAACACCCAGCTTTTCTTAATCAAACAAACAAAAACTTTGAGCTTTAGCTCTAGAAGTGTAAACATGAGGACTATTTATAAATCTGATAATTACTCTTTTCTCCTAATGCATGGATATTTGTATTTAGTCAGAAGGTCATCTCAAGAGAGCAATCATAAGAAAGATTTAAGTTTCATTCCTCTTTCCTTCAATATTTCTGCCCCTGAGCAAGTAAATTCATATTCTAAGTGTCTTTCTTCATCATAAAATGGATATGGTAATGGGACAATAATACTTTTGTATACTACTTCACAAGGCTGTTATGGGGGGTCAAGGAGAGGTGCTCTGCACCATAGTAGCGTTTGCTTATAACAAAGCAGTTTTCCAGAATACTGTTTTTACTCTGGACATTGTTGTGTCCGTACTAGCTCTCAGGAGGATCTTAGTACCAGTCTGAGTCCTTGGTCTTAGAAGAGGAGTAAAGAGGCAGAACTCATGTGGATGGTCAAACCTGGGAGTCTATTTATTCCAAATTTTCTCAGCCTTATATACCCTAATACCCTTATATAACCATAGCATACTGCACATACACCATGCTGTGCATGTGGGACCACATAAACAACTTGCTATTGTATGTAGATGACTCTTTGCCACTTTGTATCACTGTGCTTTAATTATGACACAGGTTGTCACCACCCCCTGACTTCTCAGGAAGACCCAGGACCTTTAGGGAAGATGGAGAGACATTGTCAGTAGGTTCCCTCTGGGCTGAAGTGTCTTATATCTCACCCAGTGTTCACCCACTATCTGTGGCCCTCTACATCTCTCCCTTTCTTTTGTTTTAATTGAAGCATGTATACATTAGTGGTTAAATCCATCAGCATGGAAGTAGTCATTCAGTCAAGTAGTAACATCACACAGGCAAGTAGTAATATAACAGACAATATTAATAAACAAGATACTATAAAAGACTTCCATGAGTCCCAGAAGGAAGGTATAGAAAATAACTATTAATTCACAACCACCCATAGACCTCCTTCAGCAGTCAAGAGATAGTCCAAAGCCAATTTATTGTCCATCACGTCATATGTTAGGGAATCCAATAATTCCTGCAGGTTTTGAAGACCTGCATCAGTCTCATTAGCAATTATTTTGATGGTCATGGTAATGTTCATGAGTCAATTGCCATACACATAGAGTTGGTGGGCATAGAGATGGAACCACTTGATGTTTCTTGGGTCTTCTTTGTTTTGAAGGTCTTCTCTTTTTCTGTCTCTCTCTGATGGATAAGGAGGATATGGTTTGTTGGCACCCATTGGATTTCTTCTTCATCTATAGAGACACAAGCAAACTCTTTGCCCCAAGCAGTTAATCTATGTGGCCCCTTCCATTCACCACCCTTCAGATTGCTCCGTATCACCTGGCAATTAACTAAAAATACCAGAGCTGCTCACACTGGACACTGCCCTTCCAGTGGGTTATGAAACCTATCTACTGGAGCCAGTGCATCTTCATCAAAAATAAAAAATTAATAGTATAAAGAGTTAAGTTTAGAAGTTCTCTAGGATTGCCTGTGGCTCCCCCTTTCTTTTGTTTTTGGAGGAATGTCTTGATGTCTCTTCCTTCTCTCTACAATTGCCTTGAGGATTGAAGGGTATGCCAGTGGTGTGTGAAATCTGATACTGTGCACAGAAGTGTGTGAAATGTTAACAAGTATATGCAGATCCATTATCTGTTTTTATTTCCTGTGGCATACTCATAACTGCAAAGGCCTGTATAAGGAATTTAGTGACCACCCACGCCATCTCTTTTGTTGCTGATACTGCAAAAGTTAAGTCCTGAGAAGATGTCCACTACAACATGGATAAAAGACAGATGGCCAAAATATATATAATTTTTTGGGGTCACATCCATCTGCCAGTTTTCATTGGGTCTCAAACCACGAGGGTTCTTCTCTGGAGAAAGCATAGGAGCATGGAAAGGAAGATAAGCCATATAGGCTTTTACTATACTTCTAGCTTCCTCTTTTGTTATCCCAAATTGCAGACATAAAGCTCAAGCAGCCTGGTAATATTTAGAATGAGATTCTTGGGCTGCCTGAAATAAAGGAGTATTGGCTAACATGGTGAGAAGGCAATCTGCCTTTGAGTTTCTATAAATAAACAGGACCTGAAAGTCCTGTATGAGAGTAGACATGCAAGAGGTAATACTTACCTGGGCATTATCTCACTTGCTCCTGAAGTTCCTTAAAAAGCTGATATATGTTAGAGGCTACAAATTTTATTTGGGCTGCGGCAATTCTTTGTACCACACCTACTAAATAAGCTCAATCAGATATTATATTTACATCTCCTGGGTAATAAATATGAGGTAGCATAATTGCATACAACTCATTTTGCTGAGTGGACTGAAAAGAACTTTTGACTACTCTTTTTATAGCTAAGTCAGGAGAATATACAGCACAAATGTTAAGTTTGGATGCATCTATAAAGATGGTTGGTCCTTTAAGAGGAACCTTAGAAACTTTCTCTTCAAAAGTCCATGGCCAATTATGTAATATCCGGGTTACCTTTAAGGTGGACTCATGTATAAAATATGGAGCTGTGGCCAGTAAAATTTGCCACTCTGGGGTGGTTTCATAGCATATGTTAATTTGTGCATTGGCGTAGAAGGTCTTATCACAGATAATTGTATTACTTGCTTAATGGCCTTTAATAAGATCCTATCCACAAGCACTGGGTAAGGAATAAGACTTTGGTCTGGTTGGGCTTGGAGAGTGACACTGTCTCCTTGATGAAGAACTGAAGTAGGTGTCTCTTTTGTAGCAAAACTGATATTTCCAAGGGTTTTTGAATGACTCTTTCAACCACATTGGATAAAGCCAGTTCAACCTCTCTCAGGACCTCTTGGGCTTCTTTTGTAAGCTGGTGGGATGAGTCTAAAGCAGTATCTCCCCTTAAAATGTCATACAATAGTTGTAATTGATAAGTAGTTAACCTAACACTAGACACATCCATTGGATATCTCCTATAATTTCTGAAATTCATTTAAGGTGTTCAGCTTCTCTGTTCTTAAAGAAGTTTTTGTACCCTAAGTATCTTGGGATATACTTCATATCCTAAATATTGAAAATGAGTGTGTCTTTGAATTTTTTCTGGGACTATATACAATTGGTAGCTTCTTAGAGTTTCTATGGTCTTTTGTAGACATGCTTCTAACATTTGCTCCTCAGGTGCACATCCCAAGATATCATCCATGTAATATAATAACATAACTTTTGGAAATGTTTTTCTTACTGGAGTAAGAGCAGCAGCCACATACTTTTGACACGTGGTAGGGTTATTTTTCATTCCATGTAGCAAAACTGTCCATTCAAATCTTTTATAAGGCTCAGCTAATTAATGTTGGGTACTGAAAAGGCAAATCTTTTCATATCCTCCTTATCCAAAGGGATAGAGTAGAAACAATCCTTAATGTCTATAACCCAAAGAGGCCATTCCCTAGGCAATTAAGTAGGAGATGCAAGTTCAGGCTGAAGAGTTCCTATAGTTCCATCTGTTCATTTACTTTTCTCAAATCAGTCAACATCCTCCATTTTCCAGATTTCTTTTTTTTACCACAAGTACAGGGGAGTTCCAAGGACTTAGAGAAGGTCATAGGTGTCTTTGGTTAAGGTGACACCCCACACTAAAAAGCTTTCTTTTTCTTTCATGTGGGATTTCTTAAAGCCAATTTTATCCCATTGTATTCAATTAGTTGTTCTCCCATTACCTTCCACATATCTGGCTCCAACCTCTCCTCCACAACATCTGAGAACTCAATGATCTGCTTCTGAGTTACCAAGGAACCTTACTTCTCTATTAACCTAATTAATTTTCATAGTTCCCTCAGGAGGGAGGCTCTTTTGTTAGTATTTGCCCCATTTCGGCTGAAAAATGAAAGTGACTAGATAAGCCCTTAATGAACCCTCCCACTTTCTTGTCTTTATACTTACCCTGTGTGGATCACTCCTCAACTGAACAAGAACTCACACTGTTCTTGTCAGTCAAGCAGCTCTGTGCCCTGTTTTGCAAGGCTGGTACCTTGCCCAAGTCTTTGGGCTTAGAAGAGGAGTGAAGAGGCGGGACTCACGTGGATGGTCAAACATGAGAGTCCATTTAGTCCAAATTTTCTCACCCTTATATACCCTAATACCCTTATATAACCATAGCATACTGTACATGCACCATGTGGGACCACATAAATAACTTGCTATTGTATGTAGATGACTCTTTGCCACTTGGTATCACTCTGCTTTAATTACCACACAGGTGGTCATCACAGATCCCTTAGGGGAGATGAAGAGCTGAACTAGACATTGTCAGCAGGTTCCCTCTAGGCTGAAGGGTCTTATACCTCACCCAGAGTTCCCCCACTATCTGTGACCCTCTACAGGACACTGCATCGGAAAAGAGATATTGGCAAGGCCAAAGGAAAAATACAAGGATAAATACATCATATCAAAGGAGGAATGGATGAATCAACTGAAAATATCTGGTTTAGAGAAGAAAAATTTGGAATAAAATACATATCTGATGTCTTCAAATATTTAAAGGGCTGTTATATAGAAGATGAATTTCCTTGTCCCCAAAAGGGAGAACTAGAAGTAATGGGCAAAAATTATAAGAAAGCAGATTTCTGCTTTATGAGGATTTGTGTCCACGAATGGAATAGACCACCACTGGGAGCTAGTGAGCACCTTATCTGTGGTCATGCTTAAGAATGCCAGACTGGAGTTCAAGAGTTCAAGTTCCTGTCAAAAAAGGAATTCCTACATTAGGGAGAGGATTGAACTAGATCAGGGCTTCTTAAGTTTTTTCCACTCATTATCTGAGAAATTTTACACCACCCTTAGTGTGTAGGTATATAAGATAAGTATATAAATTAAACATTTAATGTTAATAAATAATAATTTCACAACCCCCAATTCAGTTATGTGACCCACAGTAAGAAGCTTTGAACTAGATGACTCCTGAGGTCCTTCATGATGCTTAGATTCTACAATTCTATATCCATTTTTTTCCATGCCAAGATGGGACTAGAGATATAAATGTTTGCAACATACATATTTATCTATCTACCTATCTATCTATGTAATATTCTAATACCTATGTAATGTGTCTCCTTCAGTTAATGTTTGTGCATCTTCCTCAAACTCCTTCTTTCTTCTCCTCTGTAAATCTAATCTCTCTAATATCAAGCTCAGAAGAAATAGTCAAAATAATCAAGGCATGACTTAGTTTCTCAGTTATTTCAGACTGATAGAGAGAAAAAAACCTATTGCCCTGAGTTATTAGTCCCAGTGAGGTCTGAATTGCAATTCTTTTAGGAGGTCAAGAAAAATCAAATTATAAATAGTCTGTTTTTCAGATTTGCTCTTTTCATTGCTGTATAGGTAACAACCTCCAAAATGTGATTTCAGAAGGCCAGAAAACAGGGCTGCTTGTCAAATACTAGCCTCTACCACCACCCTTAGAAATTAATTCCTTTAATGTAAGTCCCTGAGCTATCTTATAATGGAAACCTTCCTGGGATGAGTCATTATAATATCATATATTTGTTCAGGCCTCAGTGATTTATACAAAATTGCCCAGAGTCTCAGAGTTGGAAAGGCCTATAAAGCCATCTAAGTTAACCTGAACTTGAATGAGAAGCTCCTTTACAAATTGTCCTGTTGGGAGTCAAGGTGGGGAGAGATGATAGAGAGGTCCTGCAAAGAGCAATATTAGCAAAGGAATTAAATGACAGGAACAGAGAATTTAAAAGCTCTGAGGAATTGTTCCTATTTCTCATTTTTGCTAAAGGGTGTCTGACCAAGCAGACACTTTTTGTCCCCATCATCTCCTGCTCTTCAGTCTTGATAGGAAAAAAAATAATATTATCATTCCTTTTCTCCTATGGTAAAAGGGTTTTTTTTTTTAAATCATAGAACTATATTTTCAAGAATTGAACTTTTCAGTGGTCCCCATAGTCCATTGTTATTGACCAAAATGAGAAAGTCACTCAATCTAGCACTTATTAAGCACCTACTATGTGCAGTGTACTTTTAGTCACTTTGGAGAATAAAGACAAATTTAAAAAACAGTCCCTGACTTTGAGGAGCCTCCATTCTAGAGAAGTGGGTTGAGATAAAACATGCAAGACAAGTAAATATATGGTAACTTGAGGAGAGCATTACTAACTAAAGCAATCACAAAAGCCTCTCTGATTTAAAGGAAGCTAAGAATGTCAAGAGATTAGGTTGAAGACACAATGCATTGTGGGAATTAGGGAATACTCTGTGTAAAGGGAGAGATGGAAGATGAAATACCAGTTTGGGAAACAGCAAAGAAGCCAGTTCAGGTAGAACATAGAATGTGGGAAAGGGAGTAATGTATAATATCCCTAGAAAGGTCAGCTGAAGCCACATTATGAAGATCTTAAAATGACTATGAAAGGAGTTTGTATTGTATCCCACAGGCAACACAGAACTACTGCAGGCTTTTGAGTAAGGGAATAACATGCAGAACTATACTTTCAGAGAGTATTTCAGGAGCTGTGAGGAAGCTGCAGTGGGGATGGGAAACACTGGAGCAGGGAGTCTGATTAGGAGGGACTGTAATATTCCACGAAAGAGGTGAAAAGGAGCTGATTAAGGGTCATAGCCAGTGTTCTTAAAAGCAGTTGTTTCTGTTCATTCTATAATTACAAGGCATCTGTGCTTCCTCTTTCCTCCTTAGTACCTTTTGTGTTGTTTTCAAGGTGTATTTGAGATTGGATTTCCAATCATCAGTCTTTCATCCACAACATGTAAGCCATATATTTCAAGCTGGTATCTGAAATTTTCACCATAGGCATGTTATACAGTCAGGCTGTGACATGCCCAGGCTGTTGGTGCATCTATCAGCATTGTATTTGGGGTGGAAGAAGAAAAGAGCAAATGTCTTTAGCAGGCAGAATCAATTAACAGCTTGGATTTCCTGAAGATGCTCAGCCTTCCCAAATGAGAGGAGAGGGGAAAAACAGTGACTATTGGGCAAAGGGACGTGGCCTTCTTTCTACACCCCATTCTTGCTGGAAGTTCTTGTGATGGATGACAGATTGCTGGCTTCCGCCCTTCTAGAGAAACCAAAGGTGAAGGGCAGACAGACTTCTCTAAATCTCTTTATAAGTTGAACTAGTAAAAGCTTTGCACTAACTACATTGAATAAGCGTTCTGTGCCCAGGAGAGGAATAGAAATGCAGCTGCAGCCAGGCCTTGCTGAATTGGTCCTGGTGATTTTTCATTTTTTGTCATTTGGTGTTTGGAAAAGATTGTCTCATAAATCCAGATTTCAAAAGAGCAGAATGAACATGATGACTTGGAAAGAACCAAGGGAAAAACTCAAGAGACTGGAGTTTGGAGGAAAAAGGAACACGTGTTGCCTCAACCACTGGCTTGGGTGGAAGATCTAAAGGTACAGGGAGATAATGGAAACTGCAAAGCAGTCCAGAGAATTACAAAGACACAGTATGGGGAATAATTACTCTTATGGGGTCATGTTTACCCCCTCCCCTCAGTATTCACTTTTTTCTTTCCAAAACTGAGCTTTTTAATAATAACAGAAGGTATGTCAGTAACAGAGTAATGGAGCAGGGCAAGGTGATCTTGACAATTCTACAAATGAAGAGATAGAGGCACCAAGTCTTTGCCTAATGATTCCATGAGATAGTTAGTGCTCTGCTTCTATCTCTGATGTGATAGAAAAAAAAATACTGGATTTAGAATCTGGATATGGGTTCAAATCCTAACCTTGCTCCTTTCTTCTATCTATGTTATCTTGGAGAAGTCACTTATCCTCTCTGGATCTTAGTTACTATCTGTAGTTTCTAGTTACTATCTGTAAAATGATGAGATTGAACTGGATGGCCTCTAAGATCTTTTCCAGGTCTTTTAACATCATTCTGAAATATACACAAAATGTAAAGGAAAAAGGGCTAGACAAAGTAATAGTTGAAATCTTAGTAAAGTAAGCAAGTTGTTTGTTGCTCTATAAAATGCTGCTTTCCTCATCTGTAAAATAGACATAAATTTCTACAATGATTTAAAGAACTTCTTGTGAAATTTAAATGACATAATAACCATTAATTAAGGTTGACCAAGTACTTTATTTGCATGAGCTCATTTGAGTTTCAAAACAACCTTGTGAGATAGGTACCAAAACCATTATTATTTCCATTTTAAAGATAAGGAAATAACTTTCTTATAGTCACAGGGCTTAGTAAATATCAGAGATGGGATTGAAATCCACATTTTTGACAGGATCCAGATCTTTCTTATGCTTTGCTTCCACAAGCTATCCACAAGCAATTAAAAAGGGGGAAATATAAAAATGTTAGCAATTGTTATTGTTATAAATTTTAGCATGTATCAACATTACATCCAAATGCTAAACTCCTTTGGGAAATAACTGGGGAACTGGGATCCCATATCAACACATGGATTTATTTTCTGAATTAGAAAAAAAAAACTAAGCCAACCCATTCATCATAAGCAAGGGTGAAAGTATCAAGTATGTCCTGGTAAATGACATGGAAATATCAATGACAGATTTATGGTTTAAAACTAGGTATGTGATGTCCCTGTGGAATCAAAGGATCATAAAATCACAGGTTTAGGGGTAGATTTAGAGCTGGAAGAGACTTCAGAGATTTAGTCAAACTCTTTTATTTTACAAATAAGCTAACTGAGGCTCAGAGAGGTTAAACCCAAAGTCACACAGGTAGTAATTGAAGAAAAAATATGTTCTTAGATCACTGTACTCCTAGATAAAAAGGGACTCTGTGGGAAAAATCCATCCTAATAATCTTTTTCTTTTAAAATGTTAAATCTGAAATTACAAGTATGCCATCAATGTATATATGGGAATTTATTTTTTTGTTATAAAATTGAGCTAGCATCAAAGCTAAACAAAGGAAGTCATAGGTTACTAGTGGGAACTCAACCAAGGATGGATTAATTATACAAGGAATCTAGTCATTAGAGTTTCTGATCTCTAAGTATGCAGACTCCTGTGATCAATAGCCCTTATAGTCCCTTAAGAAAGGAGAATGGTTTAGAATAAAATATTCTTAGGGTTGTAAAGATATTTTTCTTCTTTGTTGCTAGATAGGAAAAGTTTCTGAAAGAGTAAGGTCTACTCACTTATGTTAAGTAATATTTGCTCTGTTAATATTACTTCTTTCTAGTTATTAAAGGATACTAAATAGTATCCTACTTACCCTAATTTTTCTGTGCTATATAAAAAAGTCCCATCTTTGACCTGGTTTATGGATGCTCCTTTGTTGGGGAAGGGGGAAGAGGAGGCGGAGTAGTTTCCAGGGTATAAATTTGTGGAGAAGCAAAGTATTGCCTAATACTCCCGCTTCCAGAACTTTGACACAGGAATTTCTGAGTCTTATAATTAGTCAAGGAGGCAGAGAACTGTACTCACCTAAAGGTTTGCTAACCCTTTTGAGCCCAATTATCTACGGATTTAGAAGTGAAAGCAAAATAGTGTAATTACAATAAGCAATTAAAATTGTATAGATAAAATAGTAACTAGTTAATCTGGACATCAATAAATGAAGGAATCAATACATTCTGTTCCTAATTTGCTAGCAACATTTATTGCCAAGAAGTTGGCCTTGGATTATTCTATTTGGTGAGAGATCAAAGGCCCTTAGTAGAAGTGTTTGGTTTTCTCTTGGGGTTTCTACTCATGAATACCAACTATCAATAGGGGAATAGCATACACATAAATTGTCAATATACAAAATTGTTAACATGAGGATATAAGGCCTCAATAGTTAAATTCGTTGTGTCTAAAAGTGTATATGCATGGGTCTGTTTTCTAGCAAGCAATGGTAATTCTATCTCCCAAGCCCTTGCAGTTACAAAATTCTAAGACACATATAACTTAAAACCTATCATCAGATGGGTGATAATAGGTCAAAGATAGCCAGAGACCTGGATACCAAAAAATGAATGGGGAAAGTCTTTAATGGGCACTTCTATAGAGTGACAGAGGATATGATCCTAGACTAGAAGATCCTTTTCTAGTTTTAAGATTCTTTGAGCAGCCTAAATATTCTTTAAATTTCAGGCCCCTCACTTGTGTAAAATGACTTAATTCTCTACTTTGGCAACTCCGTTTAAAAGTCTTCATGATGAGTGTACTTAAAGAGAAAAAAGAACATGTAGTTCTAAAATAATCAGAAATACCTTAGGTAGCACCAAAATTGAAAAGATAATTATTTGGAAATCTCCATCTTTCCATGATATGCTTCTTTTTTGGAGAATGCCCTTTGTGACACAGGATGACTTTCCCATAACTAATCCCTAATCCAAGCTGACCCCTGATTTGGAGTTTGTCTCTGCTAATATTCTTGTTAAGCAAAGTAACTCTTAATTCTTCAATCTATGAAAACACTTAAAAGTCCCGCATGGACATCTGTCACCTTCTCCATGGCCCAACTCCACCCCAATTTCTATGATTCCTGAAGTAGTCTTTTGCTTCTATAAAATCACTATTGACCTATTCTTCCTTTTGCATCTCTCAGGGGATTATTTCAACTATCCTCACTATGGGCACACAGAATGAAGGATTTATTCCAGTCAATAAAAACCTCTGGTAAGTGCTTTTGAATCTATCCAATGAGATCATATGAGATTTTTAGGCAAAGAAAAAAATGTGTAGTATGTTGCCTTTACATTTCAACCTAGCTGGTCACTTGCTTCCCCCATGATAGACATCCATTTTCTGCTCCCCTCCTTGAATTTGCGCACATCCTGATCCTTGCCTGGAATATCCTCTTCTTCTCTGCCTCTTAATTCTCATCTTGCTTTATAGTACACTCAGAACTATCACAAAGTGTTTCCTGTTCTCTTTCCCCCTCTCCCTAATTCTTTTTTTTATATATATATTTTTTTTATTTTAAGCTTTTTATTTGTATAACATATGTATGGGTAGTTCCCCAACCTTGATCTTTAGAAAGCTTTCCAATACAAATTTTACCCCCAGTCCCCTCCCCTCCCCCAGATGGCAGGAAGTCCACTACATGTTAATAATGTTGAAATGCTTGAGAAGTTATGCAAGAAAAATCCTATCTACAAGAAAAAAAAAGAATCAGAGAAAGGCAACACAATGCAAGCAAATGTCAATAGAGATCATGAAAATGTTACGTTGTGGTCCATATTTCATGTCCCTCTTTCTGGGTGTATATGGTTTTCTTCAGTGAACAACTGGAACTGGTTTGAGACAATTCTTTATTGCAGAGAGCCATGTCCATCAGAATTGATCATCATGTAATACTGTTGTTGCTGTGCATGATGATCTCCTGGTTCTGCTCGTTTCACTCAGCATCAGTTCATGCAAGTCTCTCCAGGCCTCTCTGAAATCGTCCTGCTGGTCGTTTCTTACAAAACAATAATATTCCATAACATTCAT